>JAEIFT010000340.1:0-285153 GCA_018904225.1 Lordiphosa mommai | reverse complement strand
ACCAAAAGGGGCTTGGCTTTATACAATACCATTGGTCCTGGTGATGGGCTTTCGAATTAGACTATAGTTGAAAATTTGGATTAAAGCTGGGTATCCAACACTGCGGAAAAACAAAAATTCAAGCAACAAACTTTACATAAAAACGAGAAGGCAAAGCTAATAAATAGACGAAGATTTAATACACTTGCAAAGGTTCACACCAACTAATTTAACCGATAGAATATATATAGGATATAAGTCAGATATTTATAAAAGGGCATAGCCGAAAGCCTGGGAAAAGTGCCCCAGGAGATTTTGAATATTTTGGATGAGGATTGTAGAAGCTATTGTTTTAGGAGGTATGTACCCAATTTCAAGTCAAAAGGTCTATTGGTTGACGAGTAATCTTTAACTAAGCTTAAATAACAAATAGTGAATTATCTGGTCTAATGCCACGCTTAACCATTCGCTTTTGATGGCAAATAAAAAAATGCAACATTATATATCCGTAGAAAAAATTCAAATTTTACTCCTATTCCAATAGTCCCCCAAAATGATGGTCAAAGTTTTTAAAACCAAAATGACCACTTTCCAGATTTGTACAATATCACCAAATTTTCCACAGCTGATGTGTTTTTAAACCATATGCATTATAAAAAAAAATCGGCTTTTGGAAGTGGTGCAACAATGCGCAATTTATAAAAAATATAAAAATTAATATACTTTAGTATTTAGTTTTATTTAATCTTCATCACTGTCTTCGTTGATAATGGTGCATTCGCCAGTTGTTTTAAATATATCTGTCAGTATCTCTCAATGGCTTGACGATCCTCACGACTTGAATCCGGCATGACTTATGTAAAATATCACAATTTGCACAACGAATGGGTTTAATTGACGCTGGTAGGACCCTATACTGCTAATGTAAATAACATAGCAATTATAAAGCAATTGCTCAATGATCAGAATGGACCCAAAAATTGCTTCAGCCATTAGATATTATTGTCGTAGATCGAGGATTTAGAGATGCCGTGGCGGACAGCCTTGAAGGAAGAGGCTATGAAGTTCTTATTCCAGCTCTAAGGGAAAAGAAATCAGCTGACGACCTTGGAAGCAACCAAATCGGGTCGTGACCAAAATCAGGTGGGCGATTGAAGCGGTGCATGGAATTTTGAAACAAAAATACCAGCTTCTCGGTGGCAAAGTTGACAATAAAATGCTTTCAAATGAAAGAAGGCAAACCGTTGGCAGAAAATGTGGAAAAAGAAGGGCTAATACGAAAAAAAGGTTAAATTCGCCAACATCAACAGTACGGATGTAGAGAAGACTTTCCCGAATTTACTGAAAATGAACTCAAATATTTTTCGACGGTTCATATCAGTTCTCGCAATCTATTTGCTAGTTAGCAGGTTGCAGGAGTGCAGATGGCACTATTAATATGGAGTACTTCAAAGAAAGCCTAATCTACTGTGGATACACATATTAAATCAAGACACATAAATAGAAAAACATATCATTTTCAGTATACACTTAATGGCGAAACATGACTGTATAAATGGACACAATTGCACCTATCCTATTGGCAGCGAACTGTTGGCTGTTGCTCACACTGTGCTGCAGTAATATTTTACATAAGTCATGCCCCGATTCAAGTCGGGGATCGTCAAGCCAAGCTGAGATACTGACAGATATATATAAATAACTGGCGAATGCATCATTATCAACGAAGACGGTGAGATTAAATAAACTAAATGCTAAAGTATATTAATTTTATGTTTTTATAAATTGCGCAATGTTGCACCACTTAAAAAAGTTGATTTTTTTATAATGCATATGGTTTAAAACACATCAGCTGTGGAAAATTGGTGATATTGTCAAATCTGGAAGAGAAGTGGTCATTTTGAATTTTAAAAGCTTTGACCATCATTTTGGGACCATTGGAATAGGAGTAAAAATTCTTGAATTTTTCCCGGATATATACGTTGAATCTTTTATTTTGCCATCAAAAGCGAATGGTTAAGCTGGTATTAGACCAGATAATTCACTATTTATGTTTATGCTTAGTCAAAAAAAAAAAAAAAATATAAAAAAAAAAAAAAAAATAATTTAAATAAATATATTTATTAATGTTCTTCTAGCCATTTTAGGACCAATTGCCCTTTCCCCAAAAAAAGTTTGGACTTTTATCGATAAAAGCTCCATACATCTCTTTCATGTGGTTACCGGTTGAGGTTATCGATTAACGATTAATCAAAAACTTACCTCGGCAGAAAAATGGAATTAACTCGTGAAGAATTTTCGTTGCAGTTATTCTAGCTTTCGACGTGGATTATCACGACAAGAGTGTAACGATGAACTTAAATCTTTGTATGGCGGTGAAGCACCATACTACATACAAATTGGTTTAATGAATTCGGGCGACGCTAGCTCCAAGACAAAGTCGACCTTTGTTGTCCAAAAACAGTCGTTGTGCCGAACAACTTGATGCCGTGCGTGAACTGATATTACAAGATCTTCAAGTGACATACCGTGAGATAGAGGCATCCTTGAGGCATTTTCTTCCACCAGCATACATTCGATATTGCATGAACACCTGGGCGTAAAAAAGGTTTGTTCTCGTTGGATCCCGCAAACTTTTACAATCAGAAAGCTCGTTTGGTATTGGTGCAAAGAAATTTTGAAAAAATATAATCGCGGTTTTTCAAAAGACGTTTATTAGATCGTCACAGGAGACGGATATGGATCTATGCTTAGGATCCCGGAAACAAACAGCAATCGACCGTGTGGGCTTGAAGAACACGAGCCAAATCCAGCGAAAGTCGTTCGTGGAAGAAGCACTTCCGAAGCAAATGGTCGCCTGTTTCTTCGGTAAATCTGGTCATGTGGCGACTGTTCCCCCTAGGCAACGTAGGACGGTCATTCTGGTGGTACCCGCAATTTGTTTGCCTAGAGTCTTCGAGAAATTCGAACAGAGAGAACAGATCATTGCACATGACAATGCGGCTCTCACACATCAGCTCACACCAGCGCCTTTTGACCGCCCAAAACGTCGAATTGATGGGTTATCCGCCGTATGCCTGACTTGGCATAATGACTTCTTTTTATTCCCGCAAATCAAGGGAAAAGTACATGGTCAACGATTTTCGTCATCACAGATGCTGTTGAAGAGTTCAAACACCATGTTTTGGAGGTGTCTCAATCGGAATGGAAAAAAGTGCTTCGACAATTGGTTTAAGCCACATGCAAAAGTTTATAAATCTTGCTGGAGAATACTTTGAAAAACAATAAAACCATTTTTGATCATAAATATTCGCGTTTTCATTATTAAGGCCAAAATATATATAGCAAACTACGTAACAAGTATTTCTCACTAGCTAATTTTTGACTAACTGTTTATCGCATAGCAACTGTATGCTTTTTTCATCCGATTTAAATCAATTTTTTAGAATTGTGTGAAAGCAAATAAAACTTATATACCACGATTGGTGATGCTACGATAAAGACAACAAAGTTTTGCTCACTAGAACTAGTTTTTTTTGACATTTTCATGATATTTTTCTTAGTCGGAGTCACTTCTGGCCGCTCTCTTTTATGAAGCCTGTAAAAGATATGTGAATTAGGCAATACCTTTTTAGCATATAAATACTAGAGATATACTTACGTGCAAGTAATTTTTCTTTAAATAGAGTTCGGGCCTTTTGAGACTATCGGGCCTTATCGTGTTTCGTGCCTATCCAGGACGAAAGCCCGAATACGATTTTGAGACACGAAGCACTGTATGTTTAGCAAAAGGCCCGTGTGACACGAAGCCCGGCCCGCCCCGTGCCCATCTCTACTAGAGGGTATAAAAAATATCTTATCAAAGCAATAATCAGAAAATGATATGAGCGGATAAAATAAATAAAAGCTAATCACATAAGACTTATATTAAGCGAAATATTGCACAAACAGTTTCCGGCTATTTATTAACAATTCGCTTTGGTTTTTATACCCCAACCCCTTGGACAAGTGCGCAATGATAAAAGCCGTACCCATCGGATAATCAGCTCCAGAACGATAACAATTTGTGCAATAAAATAGTTTTTGCCCAATCGATCAATGTACAATTTCTATACTTTGGCAACTTATCAAGTAGTCGCCATCCATAAACAAGCAATTAGAATAACCCAAAAAAAAAAAAAATCAATAGAAAGATAACATCGGCTTTGTCGATGTTTAAATACCCTTGCAGGTTCTTCCAGATTAGCTGAGAAAAAATTGTATTTTCATTTAGAACTTTTCACAAGCTGACCAACAGATGGCGCCACTTTTTTGTTACAATTTGGCTGACCAAGTCAGAAGCCTATACTATATATATATGTATCCGATTTTGATCAAATCCAGAAAAAATATAACCTTTAGAATATATAGAATATATAGAATATATAGAATATATAGAATATATAGAATATATAGAATATATAGAATATATAGAATATATAGAATATATAGAATATATAGAATATATAGAATATATAGAATATATAGAATATATAGAATATATAGAATATATAGAATATAGTAGATATAGAATATAGATATATAGAATATATAGAATGAATATGATATAAGGATTAGAATATATGGATATATAGAAAATGAATTAGATATATAGAATATATAGAATATATAGAATATATAGAATATATAGAATATATAGAATATATAGAATATATGATTATATAGAATATATAGAATATATTGAATATATGAATATGTGAGAATATATAGAATATATAGAATATATAGAATATATGAATATATAGAATATATAGAAATATGTATATAGTATATATATATAGAAATTGAATATAAAAATAGAATATATAGAATATATAGAAATAAGTAGATAGAAAATAGATATATAGAATATTAGAATATTGAATATATAGAATATATAGAATATATAGAATATATAGAATATATAGAATATATAAATACATAGAATATATAGATATATATTGATGTTAGATTTTTGAAATTCAAAAACATTTTGAATCTAATTGTTGTCTTTAAATTTTTACATACATATATTCTGTATCTGATAAAAAATATTCGGATCAAATATCGATTGGCCCTTTCCAAGAAAAAGAATAAAAACGTATTTTTTCTTCAAAAAACCCACTTTAGATAACCCTTAGAGTTGTCCTATATTTTTTTTTCGAAAAGTTTACGTGAAAATTACAAAAATTTGTCTTTGGCTCGTTTTAATCCGATGTTCCGTTCAAAAGAAACGATTTTTTGAAAGTTTCAAGTCTTTTTTGCATTATCTTGAGAACTATCGACGGTGGGGGAAAACCATTTAAGGGTGTTCTAATCTATATATTGTCCTTCTAAATAATAGCGATAAAAATTTTTTTAGGGACAAAAAAAGTTGGGGTGGCTGAGTTGATATGGAATATCCCATATACAGTTTATGGGATCGAAAAAGAATATTTCTATGCGTTACAAAATTCTGGGCAAACTTAATATACCCTTTTGAAAGTGTACAAAAACATCACCTGCACGTTCGACTCCAGCCCGATCTTGCCCAGCAGCCGGTGGTGTGCTCGTAGCGATAAGCCTAATATAAAAGTGTCGATAGCCCGATGTTGGGGCAACAGTAATACCCCAACCAGATAGACGACGACAGTGACATGACCGCATCCAGTAGCTTTTGGCTGCTTTTGCTCATCGGGACCTGGCTAACGCATATGAGTCAGCAGGTTGGTAGCAAACTGTTTGTTTTTTTTTTTTTTTTTTTTTGATAGGCTTGGCGATAAGCGGTGCTAATCGGCAATTAGTTGGAAGTGCCAGAACTTGATTAAATCGTATATATATTATTTTTTTATGAGCAGGCAGCCCTGGAAGAACTAAGTTACTATACGGCTGGGGTGGTGGAGTTTCGTCCATTGCACTTAAAAGATAATTTGGAGGGTTATTTGAAAATAATCCAATCGAAGGATACCGATGCTGCGGATATTATAGTGTTTCCCGAAATGACTTTGAATGATGCCAATTCAGCTACGTTTGTACCTTCGCCCGAAGAGCAAGTGGCACCCTGCTTGAGTGATTCTAGAGCTAGCCTCTACGAGGGATTCTTAGTCGATATCTCTTGCGCCGCACGCAATGAGGGCAAGTATATTGTGATTAATGTACATGAGAAACATTTGTGCACGGATACACCCGAAGATCCTAGACCGTGTTCTTCCAGTGGACTGAATGAATTCAATACCAATGTGGTCTTCGATCGGGAGGGTGTTGTAGTCTCACGCTATCGCAAAGTGCATTTGTATGGCGAGAAACGCAATACCACTTACTTGCCAGAGCTGGTTACCTTTACCACGGATTTTGGTGTTACATTTGGACATTTCATATGCTTTGATATACTTTTCTATACGCCTGCCCAGCAACTGATCGAAGAGCAGGGCATTACCGATTTTGTATATCCAACCATGTGGTTCTCCGAGTTGCCCTTTTTAACAGGTAAGTGAAGTGTTTATTAAGCAGGGAGACGGGTTCGGTTCAGTGTTTCAAAGATGTCGTAAATAAGCGGTTCTTATTGTTTCGGTTAAGTGGTTTACGCTTCATTTCAATTAATCGTTCCACTACATATTTTTCATGTTTCAAGTTTTAGTCAATCCGACGATATCATACACAAACTTTTAGATTGAAAGTAATAAAAAAGTGTCAGGTCCTTAATTATTCTGTTTCCAAGAAAAATGTATGTAGGTGCGTTTAACACTCTTAAGGGTTTTATATGAAACATGTTGTTTAAGTAATTTTTAAAGGAACAAAGGAATAATTTTAACTAAATGCCAAATGTTTAGATTACATATAAATCCTGGATTAAAGATTTGTGTTGTATAGCCCCTTTCCGTTATCATTTAAATTGTTAACGACTTTACCGCTTCCATTTACATTCACGTTAATATACTCCGTACCTGTCAAAGATTGTACATAACTAAAAACTTTTAAGTGTGGGGTGACTCAAACTGTGTAAGTGCTGCCCATCACGATTTCGACCCAGCGCAATTATTTGTTTTCAATCGACTATCGTTCGATCCATCTGAAAATGGTGTATGGTGGATCGATATGTAATAACAATTAAAATATATGCCTTAATGGTTTGAACAATCTTTCTTTAAAATTGTGGGAGATTTTAGGATTTTTTTCAAATTGCTGGGGGTGGCAACTCTATTATCGTTTATATGATCGGAAATCGATATATGGGGGCTCGATAAGTAATGATGAGTAGAAAATTTGTCTAAAAGGTCCGAAAAATCTATCTTTAAAAATGTGGGTGTTTTTTAAAATTGAGGGGGGCAACTCTTCTATTGCTCATCTGATCGAAAAAGATGTACGGAGGCTTGATAAGTAATGATGAAAGAATATATGTCTAGAAGGTTCGAACAATCTATCTATAAAAGCGAG
Organism: Lordiphosa mommai; assembly: GCA_018904225.1. NCBI lineage: Eukaryota > Metazoa > Arthropoda > Insecta > Diptera > Drosophilidae > Lordiphosa > Lordiphosa mommai. The sequence continues at coordinate 277,722 of JAEIFT010000340.1, read as the reverse complement.
GCAGTTTTGAGGTTTTTTTTTAAATTGTGGGCGTGGCAACTCTTCTATCGTTCATCTCATCGGAAAACAATGTATGGGGGCTCGATAAGTAATAATGAGTAGATTATTTGTTTAAAAGGTTCGAACAATCCATCTTTAAAATTGTGGGAGTTTTGACGATTTTTTTAAATTGTGGGGGTGGCAACTCTACTTCATCTGATCAGAAAACGAAGTATAGGGATTCGATTAGCTATGATAAGAAGAATATATGTCTAAAAGGTTCGAACAATCTATCTATAAAAGGGAGGCAGTTTTCAGGTTTTTTAAAATTTGTGGGCGTGGCAACTCTTCTATCGTTCATCTCATCGAAAAACAATGTATGGGGGCTCGATAAGTAATAATGAGTAGATTATTTGTCTAAAAGGTTCGAACAATCTATATATTAAATTGTGGGAGTTTTGACGTTTTTGGGGGGTGGCAACTCTACTATCGTTCATCTGATCAAAAAACGAAGTATAGGGATTCGAATAGCAATGATAAGAAAACCCTTACTAAAAAATTGAGATCTCTTTGTTCATACGGATAGACGGACGGACAGAAGGACATGGCTATATCGACTCGCCTGTTGATGCTGATCAAGGAAATATATAGTTTATAGGGTCGGAGCACAAACCCAATTTACTCTTTGTACCTTCGGAACAGAGTATAAAAACCGCTGGTGCGTTGTTTTGAATAAGAGAAATTCCTTGAAAAAACGAGCGCGTAAGTTAAAGTCGACCCTTCCCGACTTTGATATACAGCTTACAAATGGTAAGGGACTAGGTACTTCCTATTCCAATGAGAATTATGGTCCCAGTCGCACCAGCAAAAAGCTTATGGACAAAATTGGTACGTTAGAGGGATTTCTGAAACCGATTTGCTTTTGATTTCGTGAAACAGCTGTTCGCAGCTGCTCCATACAAAGGGAGCAGTGTGGCCATCTAGCTAAAATAAATGTGGCCGTATTGTCTGCATGTTTTATGGTCACACTGCGCGTTTTGTATGGAGCAGCTGCTAACAGCTGTTTCACGAAATCAAAAGCAAATCAGTTTCAGGAAACCCCCTCTTTTTTGTACAGAATGACAGAATCAAAAGGTATTTATATTTGTTAGCAGTAAGCTGTGTGATACTATTCCAGTTTAGGGCCTCGAAAGGTGAAGGTCAAGACCTGTTTCTGAACTAATTTTATCTGATCCTGCTAAAAATGATACTGCGAAGACCATAGGCAGGATTGGTCGTGTTCAGCAGAAAGATGGAGCGCTGAGCATGATTCAGAAAAAAATGAAAGATCGAAAAGTTTCTGCTGAACGAAGTGCTACAGTTTTGGCAAACGCCTTTAGAAGAAAATCATAATACGGAACTACGTATCTTTTTTATTGGCGCTGCAGACACGAAGAAGAAGTTGGCCAAATGAGGTTTAAATATATTTGATTATTTTTTGCAATCGGTGCACAAGATACGGCTCATACTATCGATAACACGCCTATCGATATGCAATTACAGCTGGTGGTATCAGTATCACTTCAAAGGAGCATACTATTTCTTTGATACATGCTCCGCTATCATGATACCTCAAATTGGCTATCATGATACCGGATCAGTCGCGGTCAGCAGAAAGATCATTGAAAATGTATGATCGATCAGGGAGCAAGTTCTGAACACGGCCATTGTTCTCGTTTCCGAATTCGATCGATCGGAATTGGTGAAAATTATTATTGTCAAGAATCAATTAGACAATTCGGTTTATATATTATGCCATCAAGACAATCGTATGAAGATAAATGGAAGTTTAAAGTTATTCGCCGAATAATATTTTTCAATTCCCAAAATCGGAAACGGGAACAGGCCTGAATATTCTAGATTTGGTTGATCCAGCAAAAAGTAAAGTTATTTGGTGGTGTATGAATTCTTGATAAAACCAAGGACACTTTTGGCTTTGCTACTAGGGAAAATAATGTAGCTTTTAAAGATCAACTTAGGTTCGAAAAGTTTAACCAAATCGCTTGCTTTATAATACGAACTGCTGACTTTAATCGCATGAACTAGTAAATAAAGCTAGATAAAAGACACATTTTTCTGCTCTTAATGTTTTAAGCATTTAGGTGAATATTAAGAATATTAAGTTGCATAAACGCGGCCTAAAAGTTGGCAGCATACATTTTCTTAATATCCACCTAGATTTTAAAAAAAGTTAGGATAAGAAAACGGCTCTAAGCCTTATTATTCCACGAGTGTCTGCCCCAGTAAATAGAATTATTAAAATCCTTGGTGAATATATAAGAAAAAGCCAAAATAATATATATCAACAAATAAACTTAAAATGTAAAATTTTTAACTTTCTTATTGGATTAAGGATAAAGATGTAGAGTACCCTATATATATTCGTTTTGATTCCTAAAAATAAAATACTATTAATAATGCTTCAAAGGGCTTATTTAAGAGTACCTTTTTAGTACCTTTACCTAGGTACTGAAAAATTCAGTTACCTTTTACAGTACAAATATTATTTCCCATTCTTTCAGCTGTTCAGTACCAACAAGGTTGGGCCTACGGTCAGAATGTAAATCTATTGGCCGCTGGTTCCAGTTATCCAGAGGTGGGCAGCTCTGGTTCGGGCATCTATCATGGACGCGAGGGTACCATTTCGAGCGTCATGAAGACTGGGGGAGATGGGGAGCGTCAAGTCTATGTGGCTCGGGTGCCGAAATTCGCTAAAACACGTGCGACTCGAAAGTTACGCCCACGACGCTCACTACCTAAGGAGATATCCGACAACGCCGACTCTGAATTCCATATGAAACGTGACCAATTGGAGAACTATGAAAGTGAAATTCTCGAGCTATCCGAGGTAGAAGGTGGCAATGTAACACGGCAGATTTGTCATGGTACATTCTGTTGTCAGTTTGAAGTAGCCTGGATACCAGCGGAGTCATCTACAAATAGCTACTACACCTACCGCTTGGGTGCCTATAGTGGTTGGCGTATGGAGCAACCAGTGGATGAAAATTATATACGAAATTGTGGCATATTTATCTGCTCGGGATCCACAATTGCGACGTGCGGCCTATTTATCGCTAGTAAAACTGAGCCACATCATAGTGTGATCTTTACGCACTTAAGTATTGAGGTCACCTATCCAGAGTCGCGAGAGTTTTTGTTGGTGCCGGATACACTGCTCGATAATCTTTTACCACTAGAGCCCAAGGAATTTGAATGGTCACAAACGACCGAAAAACAGTAAGTGATTCTTTGTGATGCCATTACAAGGCAACTACTCAAACGTTTCTCTTCATTTACTAGATACCAGCATCAGGTGCGCTTTGCTCTGCGCGACAAAGTGCAGATCAGCAATCTTTTGACTTTTGCCATCTATGGTAACTACTATGATGAGCAGTGCACCTTTGGCGCCGGCACTGTCGAAGAGGATGAGCAATGTGGCTATAAACGCGATGATGATGGCAATGATGGGGCAGCAAATCTTACTGGTTGGGTTGGTTTGCCTATCGTTTTGCTGCTGGTTTCCATACTAGGATAATCATTTTTTTTAAATGCACTGAAATCTCTGAAATATTGTGTTTGTCTTATAGAATATTGATGCCTACATCTGTAAGGTGTGCGAAATAAATAAGAGGTAGACCACACAAACAAAGCTTTTAAATATTTCAAATCGTTTATGTTTGCTTTTATTTTAAAACAAAATTGTAATTCTATAAAACAGGGGTCGGCAATGGGAGCAGAGAAGTTGCCAGTGGCAACTGTGAAAATTGTTGTATACATAAGAAGTAAGGCTAACATACGGAAGGAGTACTAACAAGCGGGCAATGATCAGCCTCGGAAGCGGCAAGAGACTGCTAGTCGACGGACAGGCCAGCGAAAAGTAATCGAGGTACTCAGTGAGATGTTTGGGTTAGAGATTAAAGTAGAATTTTCCAAGCTCTCTAGAAGATCAAGAAATAAAAAGGAATTATAAGTATTTTAATGATCAATGGGAGGATGTGCAGTCGGAATAAAGACAATCCCAGCGAAGAGTGGAATAAATATACCCTGCATATGTAAGGGGAAAGGATTGGAAAGAAGTACTTGATGCATATCAAAGACATTTTGAAGATGCTGATTCAATTAACAGCATTATAATTGGAGACTTAAATGTGCGCATTGGTGAGCTAAGTTAAGATTGGGACTACTGTCCATACTCTTCATGTTTGGCGGAAGATCTCCAAGGAAGGTTGAAGAATAAGGTAGCACCTGGGAAAGATCGAATCCCATATGAATTTTACATGGAATATCTATGTATAAGGTTCCGTAGAAAACACTTTAAATAGCAGAATAGTTTTCCCTATCTTTAAAAAAAGGAATCCGAATGACCCTGTTAACTATTCAGGAATACGTGGGCTGCTATTTAAGTTTCTGGCCTAGGTCACTTCTTGCCATTTTAGGACCAATTGGCCTTTTCCCAAAAAAAAGTTTGGACTTTTATCGATAAAAGCTCCATACAACTCTTTCATGTGTGACCACGTTTGATATCGATTAACGATTAATCAAAAACTTACCTCGGCAGAAAAATGGAATTAAATCGTGAAAATTTTCGTGCAATCATTTTTCACAACTTTCGACGTGGATTATCACGACAAGAGTGCAACAATGAACTTAAATCTTTGTAAGGCGATGAAGCGCTATCCTATAGCACTGTGAAAAATTGGTTTAATGAATTCAATCGCGGGCGACGCTCGCTCGAAGACGAAGGTAGTGAAGGTCGTCCAAAAACAGTCGTTGTGCCAGAAAACATTGATGCCGTGCGTGAACTGATAATTCAAGATCGTCATGTGACATACCGTGAGATAGAGGCATCCTTGGGCATTTCTTCCACCAGCATACATTCGATATTGCATAAACACCTGGGCGTAAAAAAGGTTTGTTCTCGTTGGATCGCTCAAAAAAAGGCTCGTGTGGATTGGTGCAAAGAAATTTTGAAAGAATATAATCGCGGTGTTTGAAAAGACGTTTATAAGATCATCACAGGTGACGAATCATGGATCTATGCTTATGAGCCCGAAACAAAACAGCAATCGACCGTGTGGGTCTTCGAAGACGAGCCAAATCCAACGAAAGTCGTTCGTAGAAGAAGCACTTCGAAGCAAATGGTCGCCTGTTTCTTCGGTAAAACTGGTCATGTGGCGACTATTCCGCCCCTTGAGCAACGTAGGACGGTCAATTCTGAGTGGTACACCACAATTTGTTTGCCTGAAGTCTTCGGAGAAATTCGAAAAACGAACAAGAGAAGACAGATCATTGTGCACCATGACAATGCGAGCTCTCACCCGCGCCTTTTTGACCGCCCAAAACGTCGAATTGATGGGTCATCCGCCGTACAGCCCTGACTTGGCACCCAATGACTTCTTTTTATTCCCGCACATCAAGGGAAAAATGCGTGGTCAACGATTTTCGTCGCCAGAAGATGCTGTTGAAGAGTTCAAAAACCATGTTTTGGAGGTGTCTCAATCGGAGTGGAAAAAGTGCTTCGACAATTGGTTTGAGCGCATGCAAAAGTGTATAAATCTTGCTGGAGAATACTTTGAAAAACAATAAAACCATTTTTGATTATAAATATTCGCGTTTTCATTATTAGGCCAGAAATATATATAGCAACCTACGTACAAATAATTTAACACGTATATTCGACGGTCATTTCCCCCTCTATTTATGATAACTTTGTAATTTCATGGAAATGCCCAAAAGTATGTGACGCATTATCACACACATGCAGACGCTGACTATAAAAAAGTAAATGCAAAAGGCAAATATCTGATAAGAGCTACGATTGAAAAACATATGTTACTCTGAGATTTGTGACTCGATTAGATAGACTAGAGAATAGCAGGCGGGCCCGCCTCAGACATGAGCTGATGTGTGGGACATTGAGGACAAGTTCCTCAGTCTCGAGTGGACAGTCGTCATGCAGTCATTGGTTTTTATTGTCGTGTTGTTGCTGCTTGACAATGGTCGTCATTGTTATGCCGACAATGATTACTATACGGCTGGTGTGGTGGAATTTCGTCCAGCCATGTTTGGTGCCAGCTCCGAGCAACTGTTGGAGGAGAATCTGAAGGCCTATTTGGAGTTGATAGCAATGGCAAATCGCTCCACAGATATTTTGGTATTTCCCGAAGGTACCCTCAATAGTGCCCTTCAGTTGACTGCTGTACCCGAAATCAACTCTGAGCGAAGTCTTTGTGAGAATGATACCGAGGTGGCTTCATTTCTGCAACAACTGGCCTGTGCCGCACTGCAAGCTCACACCTATTTGGTGGTCAATGTAAAAGAGCGGGAGAATTGTGACCAGCAAATGGATGCCACCTGTCCCGTCCGCGGCTATAATCTGTATAACACCAATGTGGTCTTCAATCGGAAGGGAGCCATTGTGTCGCGTTATCGCAAATGGAATTTGTATCTGGAGCCACTCACAAATCGAACCAAAGAACCGGAATATGCCATTTTCGAGACCGACTTCAATGTGACCTTTGGCCATTTCATATGCTTCGATATGCTCTTTTATACACCAGCCCAGGAATTGGTGGAACGTTTGGGCATACGCGATGTGATTGTGACCAAGTTGTTCAACTCGGAGCTGCCTTTTCTAACAGGTAAACTGGTAAATAAGCTCTAAACTGGTTTAAGTAGATTACTTCAAATTAATTTTAAAACTGGTTTAGCTTGATTTGGCTCACGGGCTGCTAAGACTCGCTTCTTTTGTGATTCAGATGGTCCGTTAACCTAGGATTAGATTCGAACCCTAGATCAGTGTAAAAAAATTTGGTTTGGTTAAAAAATATTTTTTTACAACGCTCTAACGGTATTCACTGGTCCAGATAAAGTCATAAATGAGCAATTCCAAAAATTGATGACACATCAGGGTAAAATCGAAAAAGTCAAGGCTGCAAACCGGGTTTTTTCGATTGAAAGCAATGAAAAAATATTCGAAAAATTTCCAACATCGAAAAATATTTTAAATTTTTGGAGTGACTTTAAATTATTAAAATAATCAATTCAAGTATTTTCAAATCTTATGTTTGTTCCTAGTAATCTAAGAGCCACTTGGATCAATCAGCTTCAGAAAGATATACAGCCTGTTAACTAAAACTAGGTTGGGTTTGGTTAGCTTAGAGCAGTTGCTACGGTTTGAATTAGCATAAGGATTAGGTCCTTTGTGATGTCGCATACAAACACTTTACTCTCCATCCTCCTGCGCTTCAGTTTGTATGTATCTGAAAAGTGAGATTAACTACGAGGCTTGCAAAAACGTCCAGAGACGTCCAATTTAAAATGAGAGCCTAAATGTTTTTGGCTCTGTCGATTCAGAGCAGGTCAAAAATACAAGAAGACAAGGTGCTTCTCTGTCCCTTCCCGAAAGTCTGGCGGCAGGACAGCTGAGCAGTACAGTTGTACCAAATGAATGAACTAGGTCTATATGAATGAACTAGGAACTATTGTTCATTTTAAAACTATGGTTCATTTTTTTTAATAAAGTTCTTTTTTGAACTAGTTCAAAAATATAGTTCATTTTTGAACTACGTTCTTTGACTAGTTCAAAAATATAGTTCATTTTTTGAACTAGTTTCGAACTAGTTTAAATATAGTTCCAAACTTGAGCTATAGTTTTAAAATTAACCATAGTTCAAAAGCTAGGAATAATACCGAAACCGGAACTGGAACCAAGCCAAGTATCCATACCGAAACCGATATTAAAATATTTTTTAGAACCAAAAACCGTTAACCTTAATAATAAGAACCGAAAATACCGGAACTATACCGAAACGCTTATACCGGTACTGTTTCGGTTTCATATTATTTATCTTAGTGACTTCTGATTATTTCATAAATGTGATTCAACTGGTAAAAATGCAATATAGACACTCAGAAAAAAGTCTTACATTTTAGATAACAAATTTATAGCAAAATCAAATTATTTTTTTAAAGATATAGAAATACAATTTTTAAAAAGCGGAAAAAGTATTCTTTGGTAAATATAAAACCTCTAAAAAATTTGTCTTAGAAAGTCTTAGAAAAATCCTCCCTAAAATATATAAATGTTAGAATAATTTTAATATAAATTTTAGAAATAAAGTTTCTTGACTTACATCATTTCGCCCTCAAATTTAGAAATATTATTTCTTATTTTTAGAAAGTTTTGGTTTAATATTTAGAAAAATGTAGTGCGAGTAACAGCTTTCCGTTTTCAACTGTTTTAAAGCGTTTTAGAGCTGTTATACCCCTATGAGTATTTTAGCAGCTTAATATGGGCTATATTGGACCGTAGTCTTATAGTATGGGTTCAAATCTATCGAAATCGCGAATGATCTATATTTTTACCGGGAATGTGGCAGATTTTAGCGCTGATTATATCGAACCATAATTCAGAAATATTTTTCTGCTTTTTAGAAAGATTATATATAAGTTTAGGTCCGATTTCTTATCTCCTAGATAAGATATTCTTTCAAATTACTATTTTATTTGTGAGGTTAAGTGACCGATAGTTATATGTGGAAGATGAGAATATTAAAATATTATTATATTTTCAGCCTCTCAACTCCAACAGGGTTGGGCCTGGGGCAACAATGTTAATCTGCTGGCTGCTGGAGCCAGTCTTCCTCAAGGTGCCATCACTGGCAGTGGCATCTATGCGGGCCAGCAAGGAGCTCTAGTGCGTCTCATGGTGGGTGATCAAGCGGAGGGCGCACGAAAGTTGTTGTTAGCTCAAGTGCCACGTAGGCCCGCTCTGAAGTATTCCACGGCTGCCAGGAATGATCAGCCAGCCCAGAGAGTTTTACCTCTGGCACAAGATCCACAAATGGAGAATTTTACCAGCTACCTGCTGCCCCTGATCAATGGCAGTTCAGTGAGTAAAAAACTATGCCAAAAGGATTTATGCTGCAATTTTGAGTTAGACCTGCAGCTAGACGACAAACTGCAGCCCGAATACCAATATCGCCTGGGTGTCTTTGTGGGTGAGCGTAGCTACGAGGAGGCCATGTACAGTTTTGTCAGGATATGCGGTCTCTTTGCCTGTCGCAATGCCAGTCTGAATACCTGCGGTCAGCTCAGTGAGGAGCATGCCCAGGAGCTCGGTCAGGTTGAGTTCACTTCGCTAAGGATCAGTGGAGAATTTGTTTCACGCCCACGCCAACTAATCATGCCTAGCACACTGAACTCTGCACTCTATGCACTACAACCGACGGAGTTGATCTGGCTTCTCGAGGAGCGTAAGACTGTCACATGGACGCAAATAGAGTTGAGGCAATCACACAAACAGCTGCTGACCTTTGGCATATATGGCAATTATTTTGAGGAAATATACTCGGGATCGAATGGAGCTAGCAGTTCACTTGGTTTTGGCTGTCTATGGCTGTTGATGCTGCCGCTGCTGAGCAGTGTGGGCTAACATTTTGTTCAGTTGTTCACTTTACTCATTTTGTTGCTGAGTTGTTTAGTAGCCCTTTTTTGTTCAGTTTTTCAGCTGCTTACTCACATGATCTGCCACTAGGCAACTATGTTGTAGTAGGACTACGTCTTCTAAGTATAAGAGTAAGTATGCTTATTTACGGTCCCATTCAATGTGAAATTTTAATTTTTTAAAAGCACGTTGAGTTTTCACAATTGACTTGTTCTGTTGAATGTAAATTTCAATTTTTTGAGAACCGACAAAATTGGAAAACATACCGAAACTGTTATAACGCTACAGCTGGTGGAATTTTCCAAATAAGCAAAATCTTTTTATTTGAAGTTCCAAAGTGAAGTCAAACACAGTTCTCTCGCTCTGATAGCAAATAAGCTATCCATTGCACCACAACCTACCAAATACTCACACTGGCAACATTTCCGCATCGGCAACCCGCTCGAAAAGTGTGATCCTTTGTTTGGCACGGAGTTGCCACGTTTTTACAAACGTTAATTATTTTACTTACATCAAAATATGAAAGCGAAATGCCTTAAAATCTGATTTAAACATAAAGTGGGGCCTATGTAGGCTGAAACGGCAAGATATGAAAACGACCCTAAGTATAAGGTTGGTTTTTAGAATTTTAGACGTGTTTGAAGATATGGACCAGATAGACATAGCAAATGGGCATAATATTTTTTTTTTAAGTTTAATGTTCCGGAGTCAAGAATACGCAGACAATGCAATTGCTGATTTCAACGAAATCTTCTTAGTTCGGGCTGTAGTATTAAACTTATACGATTTAGGTTCGGCTCGGTCTCCCCAATAATAACTAGAGATTTCCTTTTTGAATTGGTTTGCAGCCTTGTTGTTAGAAGTTTTTAGTGTTTAGATTTAAAGGCCTCTTTCCGAATGACATAAAAATTTATTTCGGCACACTATTTCATATGAATAGAACCACTTTGAAGAGCTCTGAAATCTGAATGCTTTTGAAAAGCTGTCTTATTAATGTGAAGTATAGTGACGAAAGACATGATTATGCCATCTGGAATGAGGCCTTTAAACTCAAAAACATTAATTTTCTTAAGCATTGTCCCATAGCTATTTTTGTTAAGCAATTTTTTAAAGTTACTTCTACCCATTTTGTTTTTTTTTTTTTGCAAATCTAGAGCTTTTGACTCTCAAATCCTGGCAACACTGACCAGTATGAAATAAAAATCCGGGTAACGTATCGGAACCGAAAACGGAAATAAACAAGGTACCGAAGTAGAACCATTAACCCAAACACTCATTCCGGGAAGAACAGGAGCAAAAATTCGTTTCGGATAGGAAATCAAAACGGGTCCGATTTTTTGCATTTTTTGAGAATCATACCCAGAACCAATATTTTTAGAACCGAAAATAACCGACTAATCGTACCGGTACAGTTTCGGTTCTATTTTTTTTTTTTGTTTTATTGTTTCAATCAGGGGTTTCCGTAGCGTAAAATATTTACAAAATTATTTCAAAAAAAAATTCCGTAAAGTTTCAGAACGGCATCTAGTGTATTTGATATTCCACAAAATATCAAATATAAACTTAAGCCCAGGGTTGCAAACGTCCTGAAAATAGTAAGGGGTTTACTTCGGTGTTCGAACCTGAAAAACATTTGGGATACTGGTTTACGGGTTCATTCTCTGGTCAGTGAACTTGAATCTAGGTCAGGTTTGCTCCCGCGTTTAGGTCAATTTTATCTAGCTAATTTAAATTTCATAGATGGCCGATATAACTTTGAGTATTGGGTCAAATTATATCTACGTTATGTTTGAGTTACCCCAAGTTATATCTCATGTTCTTAAAGTCGTTAACTGATTTAATATTTGTCAATTTTATAAAAAATCATGTTTTGCCCCTTAAAGTATGCAAACTCTGTTTTCTTCAATTATTATTTTTTTCCACATTTCCATTTTTTCCACATTGTGCATTCACTCAGATTGTCGGACTAGTCAAAGGTGTTAAGGCTACTAAAAAATCAATATTTTCCTTAATTTTTTTATATTCATTAACATATCATACTTGAAGGGCACAATCATGATTTTTTTTTATTTGTGCATAAATCTCCTTTTATCTCTTTAGCTCCTCTGGTTTTATCAGCCGTTTGCTTTCCCTTATATTTATTTAAAAGATCCCAATCTCTATTTTCGGAGTCTGCACAGCTACTCATAAAATCCTTAACTCCCGGAATTTTATACCTATATGACTCGATTGAACATGAGTTTTGTTGAAGGCGGTCCTGTGGTACGAATTTCTGCAATTACTGTTTTTTAATTTCTTCGATTGAAATCGGCTATTTGAAGGCGTGTTTTTTTATATTTATATTTATTTCGTTTAAGATATTCATGTTCTTAACCTCTCCATTAGCTTGAGGCCTATACGGAGGGTTCGAAAGGAGTTTAATGCCATAAGTCTTGCAAAGATCTTTGAATTTATTACTTATGAACTGTCTTCCATATCTGCCGTCAAGGTTTCAGTCTTGAAAATATCTCCTCCAATTGTTCAATGATAGGTTAGGTAATGATTCAATGATAACTTTAGATGAAATCGACTTAGTTAACTTGAGCTCCATATATCTTAAATAATAATCAATTAGGACTAGTATATGTTAATTATTTCGCGGTAAAGTGCCCATAGGATCTGTTGTCAAACATTTCCATGGACCGTTTGGAAACGGAGTCGGACGAGTTGGCATGGATACCAGAAGACAGTCTCTGCAGGTCTTTACAAATTTTTTGGTATCTTTTTCCAATCTTTGATCGAAGTCTTCGTTTCAGTGCACTTTCTCAATTTCTTTTACAGAAAAATTGTGATATTATATAGATAAAGCTGTTAGAATCAAAACTACATTTAAAATACGAGAACGCTGATCATTGTACTTCAAATGAACTCACAAAAAGGTAGTACATAAAACGTGCGTTAAAAGAGATCAGCTGAACAACTGAACAAAAAAAAACAATTGTAGCACAACATTTGTTCATTTGTTTCGTTTTTATTGAGCAACACATTTTTGTTTACTCACTTATGTAAAAGCCAACACCACGACTGAGTCTTGGCCAATTAAGTTAATGCTTTACGGATTTCCACCCGAGAGATATTATATTTAGTTGTAAGACCCTAAGCGAATTAAACATTATTTAGATCTTTAAATTGGCCAACCCACTGCTTCCCAACATTGCAACAACTTCAAATGCCATCTTGAGTTTATGTGTTTGGGTCGCACCCGGGGTGTAAGGTGTAAAACTTTAAGGACAGGTGCCTAGCAAATGAAGTTAAATCGCATGGAAAGGCACAGCGTGAATCCTGTCGCTGATCAGAACCCAAATAAAAAACAAAGAAAAAAACCAAGCGGGCCCCCAACTTCAGCCACAGCGGTAGCCTCAACGAGTGCTCCAAACGAGAGTTGGAGCCATTGATGATGATAATGCGTGCGGCATGTGGCAGGGGCATCCTGTCCTGTCCTTGCCAGCAACAGTCTCATTATAAACAGCGGCCACTGTTGCACGACTGCGAAGCTGGCAGCGACGCTCGGACTACCTGTTGGAAATGCAAACAACATTTCAACGCTTCCCCAAATGGTTGGGATGGCGGCCATGGAGATGTGACGAAGCGCAGGCGCTGGAACCAACTCTACACTCGACGAGTGTCGTGGATTTTGAATATAACCGATTGCAGGCGACGATGTTGCAAATGTAACGGCTAATTGGTATTGCTTGTCGAAGTAGACGAATATTGAATAAATGCTGCGAGTTATAATTGGGAAATGCATCAATTAAGCAGATAAAATAGAGTGGATTAAGGAGCGTTTTCACGGCTACACGGAGAAAAATCAAATCAACTATTTTTAATTAAACTTTTCTTAATTCGAAAATACTTGAAGTACATTTTAGATTGGGAAAGTGCACTGTCATTTTTTTTCCATAAAAATAGAATGAACAATACCACAAATACAATATGCAGCTTCACTTATATCAGATATAACGGCAACTTGAAAACTTTTTAACATCCAGTCACCTTTACCAGCCATTGGCGACAGCTGGAAGTATCAAGCCCTGACAAAAGCTTCTTAATCCTTACCGATCGGTTTTGGAGTTTCTCTTGTGCGAAAAGCACACAAGCCAAATAATTGAGAGAAGCATTTTTTCTTCCTTTTCCATATCACAATCGATGGCCGGTCACGGCCGCTGCTTGTAATGTTTGCCAGCCGTTCTTTAAGCCCTATACGGACCTGCAAAGTAACGCGAAGGTTCATACATTTGTGGAAAGAAGAAGCAGAAGTAATGATCCCTTCACCCTTTACATTGTGCCCATACGAAGCTGAGAAGTACTGTCGCGCTTAACAGCACATGAATGGAACCTATGTTTAGCTAGTGGATTTGATTTTACTTTGAACAGCTGAAGAAATTTTGTAGCAAACAACGTGGGTTGCTATTTAAGTTTCTGGCCTAGGTCGCTTCTAGCCATTTTAGGACCAATTGGACTTTTCCCAAAAAAAGTTTGGACTTTTATCGATCAAAGCTCCATACAACTCTTTCATGTGTGACCACGTTTCATATCGATTAACGATTAATCCAAAACTTACCTCGGCAGAAAAATGGAATTAACTCGTGAAAATTTTCGTGCAATCATTTTTCACAACTTTCGACGTGGATTATCACGACAAGAGTGCAACGATGAACTTAATGCTTTGTATGGCGATGAAGCAACATCCTATAGCACTGTGAAAAATTGGTTTAATGAATGCAATAGCGGGCGACGTCGTGAAGGTCGTCCAAAAACAGTCATTGTGCCAGAAAACATTGATGCCGTGCGTGAACTGATAATGCAAGATCGTCATGTGACATACCGTGAGATAGAGGCATCCTTGGGCACTTCTTCCACCAGCATACATTCGATATTGCATGAACACCTGGGCGTAAAAAAGGTTTGTTCTCGTTGGATCCCGCACAATTTGACCATCGCGCAAAAAAAGGCTCGTGTGGATTGGTGCAAAGAAATTTTGAAAAAATATAATCGCGGTGTTTCAAAAGACGTTTATAAGATCGTCACAGGTGACGAATCATGGATCTATGCTTATGAGCCCGAAACAAAACAGCAATCGACCGTGTGGGTCTTCGAAGACAAGCCAAATCCAACGAAAGTCGTTCGTGGAAGAAGCACTTCGAAGCAAATGGTCGCCTGTTTCTTCGGTAAAACTGGTCATGTGGCGACTGTTCCGCTTGAGCAACGTAGGACGGTCAATTCTGAGTGGTACACTACAATTTGTTTGCCTAAAGTCTTCGGAGAAATTCGAAAAACGAACAAGAGAAGACAGATCATTGTGCACCATGACAATGCGAGCTCTCACACATCAGCTCACACCAGCGCCTTTTTGACCGCCCAAAACGTCGAATTGACTTGGCACCCAATGACTTCTTTTTATTCCCGCACATCAAGGGAAAAATGCGTGGTCAACGATTTTCGTCGCCAGAAGATGCTGTTAAAGAGTTCAAAAACCATGTTTTGGAGGTGTCTCAATCGGAGTGGAAAAAGTGCTTCGACAATTGGTTTGAGCGCATGCAAAAGTGTATAAATCTTGCTGGAGAATACTTAGAAAAACAATAAAACCATTTTTGATCATAAATATTCGCGTTTTCATTATTAGGCCAGAAATATATAAAGCAACCTATGTACACTTTATTTTCGATTACAGACAGAAGTGGCATGTTTTCTAAATCAGGTGTTTTTGTTTCTAATTTGGCGTTTTAGTTTTGTCAGACGCTTTGGTGAGGTGAATACTTAACTTAAATATGAATAGATTAAAAGGCAGCATAATCTTTTTTAAGATAACAGCGCTCTCTGGCTGTTAAGGAGGTTTCTTTACACACCACCAAATAAACAAACAAACTACTCCCTGGCTTAGAAGCCTATAAGGAACAAACATACATGCATTCTTTCACTTTTTTATATATGTGAAGATAAGCTAAGTATTAAACCTAAAAATGGAAATCTAACAATTCTATCTTATCTATTGTACTTAAAAAAAAAATAAGATAGCATTTGCATATAAGCGATATTCACTGTAATATAAAATAAAAAAAACCTCATATCTTCCACAATTTTGGAGTTAGATTGTTCGAACCTTTTAGAGATTTATTCTACTCAGCATTATATATCGAATGAACGATATATCAAATGAACGATAGTAGAGTTGCCACCCCTGCAATTTGAAAAAAAAAACACATATCTTCCACAATTTTGAAGATAGATTGTTCGAACCTTCTAGACATATATTTTAATCATCATTACTTATCGATTCACCAAAAACCGTTTCCAAATCAGCAGATCCAAAAAATGCCAAGTGTAACTACCTACATTATGTATAACCTATCTCAGTTAATCATAATCATGCTTTCTGACTGCAACATTTGATTATTCATCTTCTTCCACGTCATCCTTACCTTTTATGATAATTGGCATATATTATATATATATATATATATCACTGTATAATCTAGTCGGGCAAATATATGCAGCTGTAACTTTTGCAAAACATTTAAAATAAACTCATAAATGATTCTAGTGCTTCAAATCAATGGCGACGAGAGAAGCTTTTTTTTCCGAGCTTCTTAAAGTTTAAAGATTGACACGAAAATAGTGTCCAGCCAAAACGTGAAATCCAATATTCATCTTTTAAAATAATAAAATTGTATTGATTTATTTAGAATCAAAATTGATGCATGTTTTCTAAGAAATCAACCAATTTCAAATCGGAATTTCAGTTTGGATTTTATACGATTTCAAAATTGACCTTTGAGGACAAATAAAATCCCCAATTCGCCAGTTTGAAAATTTGTTCAACCAAAGTTATAAACCAAAGATTGTCTAGCTATTTGGGGTTCCCTTTATTGAATTAAAATATTGTGGGCAAAAAATCACCGTAAGCACGAGAATTGACCCCCAGCGACTTTTTTCAGTGAACAAAAACGAGAGGACCCACACTCAGAAAAAAATACGTTCTCAAGTCAAAAGCTGTTTTTCGTTCTGCAAACGGTATGTGCCTACTGGAAGCGCGGCGCGGAGTTAGACGGAGACCCGAGTCCGCGTTGTCGAGTTTATGAAGCGAATTTTTATAGTTTCTTCAATAGAACTCAATTTATAACGCAAAAAGGAGTCTCTCAGGCGTTCAAGTTTTTTGCTTTTCGGCGATCGGGCCGTTTGTTTGGAGTTTTTTCTGTGGGAACGAAATTACTAAATGAGTATTGTTTCGTTCTCATATAAGTATAAAGTATTCTTGAAAACGGAACAAAACAACTAATAAGTTTTGCTGTTCGCAAAAAATGTCTGAAGGGAGAACTATATCTACCATAGGAATTTCGTAATCTTAGATTTTTTATAACGATTGTGTATCTTAATTGTTTTTGCGTTCACAATTCGGAAGATTTTAAAAGAACGCTTTTATCTGCAGACCGGACGTTCCGCGTTTAGGAACCATCCGTTCTTATTATTGGAACGGAAAAATTTTATTGCTGACATCCCTCCCTCTCTCTCTCTCTCCCGCACTCCCCCCGCCACAGCCTTTTTCTTCACTTATAAACCCCTTTTTATCTAACAAATATATCAAATGCCGCAGTAAGCAAGTTTTCTATAATGTTAAAGGTTTTTTTTTGGGATTTTTGTCTCTGGGATTCGAACCTGGGCCCTCTTTCACATTTTAGTTCCACGTACCAAGTATAACAGGGTGCCTAAGCTCTTAGACAGTTCCACCACCGTACCAAGTTAACATGTCGTGCCTAAGCTCAATGTTAAAGAGAGACGGTCATTTTTCAAGAACCATTTTAGGAACGTATTTTCTTAGTTCGTTCGTCGGTTTAGAACGGATGGTACACTTTTGAGAACGTGTTCTTATTTCAAGAACGGAAAAAATGTGAACGGATTGGGTATAAAAGTAATTAATTTGTGCTGCCTTTTAGAAGTCCATTTTTTTCTGAGTGCATAAAAGGACGGCGTTTTGACTCGATTGCGGAGGCAAAAACAGAATCGCTGAAAGAACTTAAGGCCATATCAAAAAGCGCATATTAGTGGGGTTAACAAAATATTCTGGGGTGTTCCACATATTGCTCCGACCCAAAAAACGACCCAATTCCCATACGATTTGAGTCGTTTTTGGCTCGAAAGCGATTTGTGGAACACATGGGATTAATCAATAAATAATTCGTTTTCAAAAAAAAAAAAGGGATATATATATTTTTTTTAAACAAACCTCGTTATGTTTTTTTATACATACATACATATTCACACATCCTTGAAAACTTATGTTCTAAAGCATTAAAGCAGCCACCACCAGGCACAAAGCCGAAGCCACAACTGATCCGGCATGGTTGTTGGCATCTACCACTTTAGACCGCAAATGATCCAAATTGTGTGTGGTGGGAATCTGTGTGAAATAATTCGCCCAAATGGCAAACGTAAGCAAGTCGTTCTTGGGCGAGATCAGCTCCAACTCCACCCGAGTGTCCTTCTCCAGCTGTTTGGCTGTGGGCGTTTCCGTCCAGTTAAACTGAGCCACTGACAGTGGCATCATCATGCCATCCAAAGTGCTGGGCATGATAAGACGACGTGGGGCAGCTGGAAATACGCCGGAAATCTTTATGCTATTGAAATAATATTGATTAGCCACCGCAACACCCGATGGAAAGATGTAACCGCAACTTTGTAGCTCTTCGCTGAGGCAGGAGAACACCGCGCAGATGGCCTGCTCACTGCGATCCACACGAATGAAGGTGGTCTCATTGCCGTGATAGGCAGCCAGACGATAGCGATAGGCCGCATGGATTGTGGAGAGGCCAATTAGTTGTCGTTGCACGTTAAAGTCACAGCAGAAACTGTTGTGGCAAAGTCGCCGGGAGATATTTATAAAGTTTGCCTCCAGCAATTCAGTGCGAAAGATGTCCACATTGTAGTCCTTAAAGGTGGCCAGTTGGGTGTAACGCTGAGTGACCAACTGAGGCTGGAAGACAGGTTGAATTTGAACGGGCAACTGGTAGGAGTTGCTGGCCTTCAAATGACGCTTGGGCACCTGAGCCTTGAGAAGACGTTGAGTCGGTTCTTCGAAAATGGCCGCCTCCAGGCGTCCAGCCCGTCCAGCAAATATGCCCGAACCGGTAGTCTTTCCCGAGGGATCACTACCATCGGCCGCTAGTAAATTCACATCATTGCCAAAAGCCCAACCCTCTTGCAGCTGCAGGGCAGTCAGGAAAGGTAACTCCGAGAACCAATAGGTGGGATAGATAATGTCTGTGATGTTACGCTCCAGTAGAAGACGTATGGCAGGCTCATAGAACATCATATCAAAGCATATGAAGTGGCCAAAAGTCACACCAAAGTCCGTGTCGAAGGTGGACATATCGGGCTCGACTTGAACCGCCCTGAAATTAAGCAAATAATCAGTCTCAAGTAAGGGTCCTTCTTTTTCAAACCGAAGGGTTTATGATTTCTAATTTTTCAAAAATTTTCAAAATTTTGTAAAAAACAAATCCGAACCAGATTAAACCGTTTCAAAAGTGTCTTAGGATTATTTTTTGTTTAATTATTTAAGCTTCAAAGTCCGTAAGTCCATAAACCGTTCGTTTTGAAAAAAGCCTGACTCATGTACTTACTTGGAATAGTACTCCTGACGCCACAGATGTGTCTTCCGATATCGTGAAATAACACGTCCTCGTCTATCAAATACCACATTGGTATTAAAGTAGCGTATTCCATTCTCCGGACAAGGATTTAAAGTGGCCGATCCTTGTCCATTATGACACAATTCCTTTTCGGCCATATTCAGAACTACATAAATGCCACGTGAACGTGCCGCACACGAAAGCTCCACCAGAAACATCTCATAGTCCGGTGAAATACAGGGCGTAACATTCTGTGAGGGATGTGGCACAAAGGTGGCCGTTTCCCTATTGTTTAAAACATATTCGGGAAACACAATGATATCCAGATCAGCAGTTTGATTCGACTCTATTATGGCCAAAAAGCCAGCTGAAGTGATGTCAGAGCGCTGTCGAGACGTACCCACGGCAACAGTGTACTCCACCACACCGGCATTGTAAGTGGGATCGCTGGGCAGGGATAACTAGAAGAGACATGTGAAATTTTTAAATTCACGAGCTAATCAATAGTTGTTAGTAAAAACCAGGGCTGCAAACCGGTCCCGGATCAAACTCCTAAAAACTGCGTCTCTTACATTTTTGACCCCTCTAAGGTACGAGGGAGGATCACTTTTTTAAAAAAAAAAAGTCGCGGTTCACAAAAATAAGTAATTTTACAAACGATTGAAATTCTTAATGAGATTATTAAAAATTTAGTCTTCAAAAGTCAATATGTCTGATTGTAAAGAAGGAAATAATGTCAATAATGTAATAGATTCCTTCTAAAATTGTCCAAGAAAGCATAGATAGAAGAATTTTTGTTCGAAAAGATATAAAAAAGAAAACTCAAAAAAGATAGCTTTATCGTAGTTCTCTAGGAACATATAAGTGGGTTGCTATTGAAGATTCTGGCCTAGGTCACTTCTAGCCATTTTAGGACCAATTGGCCTTTTTAAAAAAAAAGTTTGGACTTTTATCGATAAAAGCTCCATACAACTCTTTCATGTTGATATCGATTAACGATTAATCAAAAACTTACCTCGGCTGAAAAATGGAATTAACTCGTGAAAATTTTCGTGCAATCATTTTTCACAACTTTCGACGTGGATTATCACGACAAGAGTGCAACGATGAACTAAAATCTTTGTATGGCGATGAAGCACCATCCTATAGCACTGTGAAAAATTGGTTTAACGACGAAGGTCGTGAAGGTCGTCCAAAAACAGTCGTTGTGCCAGAAAACATTGATGCCGTGCGTGAACTTACAATGCAAGATCGTCATGGGACATACCGTGAGTTAGAGACATCCTTGGGCATTTCTTCCACCAGCATACATTCGATATTGCATGAACACCTGGGCGTAAAAAAGGTTTTTTCTTGTTGAATCGCTCAAAAAAAGGCTCGTGTGGATTGGTGCAAAGAAATTTTGAAAAATATAATCGCGGTGTTTCAAAAGACGTTTATAAGATCGTCACAGGTGACGAATCCTGGATCTATGCTTATGAGCCCGAAACAAAACAGCAATCGACCGTGTGGGTCTTCGAAGACGAGCCAAATCCAACGAAAGTCGTTCGTGGAAGAAGCACTTCAAAGCAAATGGTCGCCTGTTTCTTCGGTAAAACTGGTCATGTGGCGACTGTTCCGCTTGAGCAACGTAGGACGGTCAATTCTGAGTGGTACACCACAATTTGTAAGCCTGAAGTCTTCGGAAAAATTCGAAAAACGAACAAGAGAAAACAGATCATTGTGCACCATGACATTGCGAGCTCTCACACATCAGCTCACACCAGCGCCCTTTTTGACCGCCCAAAACGTCGAATTGATGGGTCATCCGCCGTACAGCCCTGACTTGGCACCCAATGACTTCTTTTTATGGTCAACGATTTTCGTCGCCTGAAGATGCTGTTGAAGAGTTCAAAAACCATGTTTTGGAGGTGTCTCAATCGGAGTGGAAAAAGTGCTTCGACAATTGGTTTGAGCGCATGCAAAAGTGTATAAATCTTGCTGGAGAATACTTTGAAAAACAATAAAACTATTTTTGATCTTAAATATTCGCGTTTTCATTATTAGGACAGAAATATATATAGCCACATACGTATTGCCTACACAGAAGAAAAAACCCAAGATATTTGCACTAAAATCAATCCCAATCGATGTCACGTACGAGAGGTTTAACTTATGTACGGATTTTCCAATTTTGGATTTTTTGTCTCGATCCCGTCTTTGGCTCGGTTATGTTTGTTTTTAACTCGAAATAGGCTTTTTTCAACAACACACGATGTTGATTTTCTGTCGCGACCCGACCCGTCCCGATCCCGAAGCCAAGTTTTAAGTTCAATCCCGTCCTGAAAATTTTTTCGGGACCCGCGGCAATATCGAAAATTCCCGTCCCACTTCTATCTCTAGTTTCAAGTTTACATTGAATCCAGATAGAATAGTAGTCTCCAAAATCTAAATGTTTGCCCTGGCTTTTACAAAACTGTATTGAGCAGCACTTCTTACTCCTGAAGAAACACTATATAAATAAAATGATTAATTTTCTTGTAAATTCTTTTACCTATGCAATTCAAGTCGAAGGAGACCTTACTTAGGAATGCAAGATCTTCATCTTCACTATGCTCTTCCACTTCATCCTTGCGACCTAAGAGTTTCACCATTATGACCATATTGCGTCCGTTATCAGTGGTACAGGAGTACACCTGTTTTACAAACATCTCTTCAGTTGCCAAAGTTCTTAAAATAGTTTTGGAATTTAACTTTTCAAGATGAATACGAAACTTGCACAATTGGAACACGAATGTCGAATGTAGACATTAAATAAATTTATTTTCATCGTAACTAATCTACATTTTTACAAATTACACGATATTTCAAGCGCTATCTTTCAACCTTACATAGCATTGAATTTCTGTTTCAAAGAGTAATTGGACTTTTTTGGAGTACATTCCAGATACAACCGTCACTCACCTGACTGGAAGCGCCTAGCCAGCCCATCACCAAAAATATTAGTACATATTTCTTCATCTTGCTCTCAACGACCAAATTTAACTGACACTCACCCACTTAATACGTAAACCATGAAACCTTTGGTTGCGGCCAAGATCAGAAGTTACAAAGCCCCGGGTTAATGTCCCTGCCATAAAAACGATAAAAAATATATATACCTGTTTTGGCATCTCCGCATATCATTTAACTGATAAGCCATTTTTGTCATTTTTTGACAGATAAGAAGCGGTCGGAGATCTCGTAAAATGACAATCTTTAATATCGGCAATTGTCAGCATTATATTCTGTTATACCTTGAAATTTACATTGGGGCGGATTCCGGTAAATGCTTCGGTTCGAAAATTTACAAACAATTAAATCAAATTAAAAGAAAGTATATATAATTTGATGCCCTGTGTCCCTCGAGGGAATATGGACCCTAAAGAAGAAGATATATTTTATTTATACTATTATGTAAGCTAAAAAACCTAAAAACGAAAATCTAACAAATCTATCTTATCTATTTATATCTAGATTTTTGTTTTTAGAGCGAAGCTCATTAACGGACGTTCGGCTGGGGGACTAAAACGATAAAAATTTTGACTTTGATTTCATTGCGACAGCTTTTTTGCGTAAGATAATCTTTGTTTTTGCGTTTTGTTTTTTTTTCGTGCTAATACTCGTGTGCGTTGGAAAGGCACAAGCAAGCGTATCCATGCACAATGTGCATTGCACATACAGGGATCTGGAATCAGCGATGTGGGATCAGGGATCTGGGATTAGGAATCTGGGATCAGGGATTTGGAAACAGGGATCAGGGATATGGGATCAGGAATCTGGGATTTGGGATCAGGGATCTGGGATGGATCTCGAGTCTGGGATCTAGGATCAGGGATCTGGGATCAGGGATTTAGGTTCAGGGATTTGGGATCAAAGAGCTGGGATCAGGTATCTGAGATCTCGGATCAGGAGTCTGGGATCTGGGATGAATCTTGGATCTGGAATCACGGATCTGGTTCAGGGATCTGGGATCAGTGATCTGGGATCAGGGATCTGGGATGGATCTCGGATCTGGGATGTAGGATCTGGGATTTGGGATGGATCTCGAATCTGGGATCTAGGATCTGGGATCAGTTATCTGGGATCTGAGATCTGGGGTCTGGAATGAATCTCGGATCTGGTTCAGGGATCAGGGATCAGTGATCTGGGATCGGTGATCTAGGATCAGGGATCTGGAATGAATCTCGGATGTGGGATCTAGGATCAGAGATCTGGAATCAGAAATCAGGGATCATGGATCTGCGATCTGGGACTTGGGATCAGAGATCTGGGATCAGGGATGGATCTCGGATCTGGGATCACGGATCTGGTGCAGGGATCTGGGATCAGGTCTCTAGGATCAGGGATCTGGGATCAGTGTTCTGGATCTGAGACAGGTACACTATTTTCCAACACTATTTTATATAGAATAATAATAATAAAATAACTTTATATTCCAAAGCAAGAATTCTTATTTTGATTCTGATTTTCCTTCGTAAAGAGCTTCGCTCGTTCCGTGTGTTCCACGATACACACTCCTTTTTTTAAATTGATTAATAACTATTCCGTTATATCAAATCATTTCGTTTTGATTTTAAATTTTCCCCAGCTCTAAAAGCCCGTACATTTTAGTTTATACATTTCAAAATAATGTTAAGGCGGGAAGCACAAAATCAAGAAACATATGGAAAATGGTTTTGCAGCCCTGTTGTTTTCGTCTTATTTGCGCCTTCAGAGTACGGTCACACTGGCCAGATTTCAGCTGTTTTGGTTTTTTTTTTGTTTGGGGAGGGGGGCTACAACACAGCCACAACAGACTCGCTAAGCAAATAGCTTGTTAACAAATTGGGCGTCCCATTTGGTTAGTTGGTTCTGCTGTAGTACAAGTGTGTACCATTAGCAGCAGTCAAAGATAGCAAACCAAAAAATTAACCAACGACACGGCAGCTGGGCCAGCGCGCTACCTACATTGCGAAGGTCGAACGTTCTGCGGCAATGATTGGAGAGTGGAGAGCGGGGGGCAAACACTAAGAACAGAGAGAAGCGAGCTAATTGATTGCCGCCAGGTTTGTCTCTGTGTGTGTGTGTGTTTGAGAGAGTGGGTGAGTGTGTGTGCTTGCGTGCCATAAAATATTTACATACTACTTAATACTTAACTTGAACAATCAATCTTTGAAATACCAAAATACAGACACAACACGGACACGATCTTAAGCTGTGGCCGGAACCTGATGCGGCGGGAAAAGCATCGCACCGAACAAACAGTTTATTACATTGTGCATACCAAACATCAATTCCAAGGTTAGTGGGTGGGGGGAGGGAGGCTGTGTAACATTTGAACCATTTTTTCATTCTATCTCTCATAACTACAGCAGTTAATATTCTTAGTGGTACGATAAGAAAGCCCGAGTGGGTTGGGGGGCAACATGACAACGCCTGTGGCTCGTTGTCGCCGGCTACAAATGTGCCAACTAATGCTGAAACGAAGTGTTCTTCCCATTCTCACGTTTAACCATGCACGCGATAAGATGAGGCAATCAGGCAGTAGCTGCTGATTGGAAGAGGAAATAGCCATGTATACAATTGATCACTTCTTTTTTTTTTTTTTGTTGACAGCTAAATCTTGCCAATCTCACGTAGATAAAAACTACGTGAACCAAGAACATATATGTATGTAAATTTATGCAACCTTCTGGCATGCACTTGAAGAGAAAAAAAACACAATTAGGTGAATGTGCAACTATTTGACTAAAAAAAAACAAATGAAGTCAATAGATACTTAATTTCTGATTTTCAATATTTAATTATGTTTTAATTTTAAATTCAATCGGTTTTTTTTCTAAATTTTTTACATTTTTTTTTTTTCGAAAAATGCGTACTTAAAGGGACAACAACTCAAAATTGTTATAGTTAGCTAAGCACTTAAATAACTTTATTAATTTAAAGTTTATTTAATATCATGTGGAAGCAGCTTTATTTGAAAAAAACCTCAAAAATTCTATGAGGAAGAGAATCTCAACAAAAGTTACTTCAAATATTTTAAGGATATTTTTCTCTCGGCTGTTTTAATGGCATCTGTAAATGCATCTGTATGTCCTTAAATTGTCTCCCAAACTCGTTTACTTTTCTAGTCATTCATCCCCATACATTTTTAATTATATTAAGATCAGGAGAGTAAGAGAATTACGTTTAGCTTCAGAATCCAACTTTGTACCACTCGAACTGGATCCTGTTGGAAATTTCGGTTCGAAAATGTTATTGATGTTAGAAAACACTTTCTCGAGCAATTCTTTGTGATAAGTTGCATTCTTTTTGGAAGACACAAATTGCATTTGGCAGGTTCTATAATTATGATCTTTCTCAACGCTTTGATAAAACTCAAAACCATCAGTTCCATCTAAATTAAAACGTTTTTCATTCGAAAAAGGTATGCCCAATATGCACGGTATACGAATTCTTAAAAAACACATAGGCGGCACATTTATCGAAACCGGACGGGTCAGCTGACTATAGCATATATCTGACATAGGAACCAGGAATGCAAACCGCTCGGGAATTGAGACTGGGTTTGTTCATGTTTATGTAGGTTTTTATAACATGGTTTTTGGAGCGGTTTCGGTACAGTTTTTCACTCTTCATTTTCGAGTATTATCAGGGACCGTAACGGTTATAAGTTATAACTATAAAAATCAATTGTAACCACAACCACACAAGGCCACATATTGCTTTGCTTTATAATTTTCATTCATTCGCAAGGGTAAAAATACCTTAGTTTGTTAAATATAAGTTTCCACAATGAGTGCAATACACTCGTAGCTATGTAAATTAAAAATATTGCAATAGTAAGCACATTTATGCAAAATATACTTGCTTACACACATACTAATGTATTAACTGGGCCGTAGAATGTATTAAAAAATATGCACACACAGATATTCAATCAAGTATTAACATATCAATGTGGTTTATGTTAATTTCAACAGAACATTGAAGTAAAAATAAAAAAAAATTAAAACATAATAATGAAGCATAGTTAGGTAGGCACCAGTAGGTACCAGTCATTCAGTGTTGCCAACGCCTCCTCAAAAATAAAGGACAGATGACCCTTGGAAAAAGATAGAAAACGGACAGAATTTTTTAAAAGGACAAAAACAACAGGACAAATGGCATAGCCGAGCTTACTAGGCGTATCGGCCCTCAATCCTATCCATATTTTAAGTATGCAGTTTCAAAGTACATCAACAAAACACCCTTAATTTTAAATAACGATTTTTATCATTTCCAACATGAGCTTTTTTCGGGTTAACTACACATTCTAAAAATTCCCAAATTTGTATGGCAATAGCTGGCATGTTAACACTCACCCAGAACAATTTTTCGGATTTTTAAAATGCAATCCGCGACAAAATTCTGCGAAATTTTTAACTTCAATTATTTTAGACTTTTGGTTGGGGTACCACTTTAATATTTAACATGGTTAATTGTCATTGTAAAAAATTTGTATAATTTTTGCAGAATTTTTGAAGGTGTGAAAGGTGGTAAAAATAACTTAAATCAAAAATGATAAAAAAAACTTGATCTCATTAAACTAAGATTGCTTTCAAAACATGGCGATATATGCATAGTCGACCGTGGTTTTCACCTTGTTATGGAAGATTTAATTAGATATGGTTCGATAAATAATCTTTATCGTGAAAAGATACATTTCTTATATATAAACATTTTTAATCCCGGATAAATAATGATGACAATTTATAGCCTTTTGGGAGAAAAGTATCATATGCTTCATCAGCAGATGGATAACAAAATCTTAGCAAAATAAAAGTCAATTTTCAGGAAAGCAGTTTTTTAAAACAGCAAGTTGTAAATGTAGCAAGCATTATCTTAGGAGATAATGAACTAAATGATCCGAAAAAGAGCTCTCAATAGCTAAACGCTGGATGTAGTAGTATGCGGCTGAAGAAGACGCAAAGTTTTATTTCAAACAGTTTCGTCTGTAGATACTATGAACATTTTTGAAACAACTGAGAAGGACCTTAAAACATTTTTTTACCGGCTTGAACCAACTAAGGCGATATCCCTCTTGGTAGAAATTACTGAAAAGCTTGGGAATCTCAATAAAACAGTTTTTGGGAATTCGAGAAAATGGCTCTATTGGTGTGAATTTATAAAACTAAAAAAGGATAAAAAAAAAGGATAGAACTAATTAAAAAAGGCATTTTTTCCGGATAGGGGACAAATCAAAATTTTTCCGGAAATGCCAGTTTCAGAAGGGACAGATCTATCCTGAAAAAGGACAAATTGCCAACACTGCAGTCATTATATCACTCTCTTCATCAATCCAGAGCATTGATTGGACCAACATAAAATCGTAAAGCGTAGAGTAACCTTAGTAAATAGGTGAAAATCATTAAATAACTCTTATTTCTGATTTATATTTTGTTGGTCCATAAATAGTATATCTTATGTTTTATTTTAAAATCCATAATTAACTCTTATTAGAGATTTTTATTTATATGCTCAAAAAATAATCGTTATTTCTTTAGATTTTAAATAATGTTAAATGCTGCGAAATTCGAGACCATTTTTGAACGTTGTTAAACTTACCTCATCCAGTTCTTGCTGATTATGATGGCATATACGAACATTTAGGTCACCAATAATTATAGGGTTAAAGTTATATCTGAATTTGCGAAGTATCCACCAAACGTATCATGATAGTATTAGTACGCTCCTTTGAAGTGATATCGATACCATTAGCTGTTATTGTATATCGATAGGCTTGTTTAGATCAAATTAGGCGCATTTTGTGCATTGATACAAAGATGTTTCCTTCTGCCTGTTACATAAATTTGCACGAACTTAGTATACGCTTTTGATTCTACGAGTAACGGGTATAAATATATATTATGGCAATTCCTGTCAATTCGAGTTCCATGGATGATTTTTGGAATACGTGCATTTCTTAATTTTAGTTAAATTTTTAGTATGAACTAGAGATGGGCGCGGGACGGGATTCCCGAGGGAACCAAACTAAAAAGCTAACTCAGGCAGGTCAGTTATATTATTTTTTGTGGTATCACAAAATCCTTCTTCTTATTACTAAGTCCGTGTTTACACGATGAAGTTTGCTTCATGAAGCTCTCTTCGATTTCGTTTTGAAGCATCTTCAAAACTTCATGCGCATTTACATGAAGAAGTTTGCTTCATGAAGTTCGATTTCCATTCGCCTGAGAACACGAGTTATCGATAAGCAAATAACCCACAAATCAACCGTGCATCAGTTCAATCGGAACAAAGCAAAGTAGAATTATCGAAAAGCCAGTTATGGCTGCCCCTCTTCACCTCTCACCTCACAAACAAAAACTTAATGAAGAACTTCATTAAGGAAACTTCATCGTGTAAATGCGGACTAAGTTAAAAAAATCGCATGTGATTTCTCACTGAATATAGAAGTTTTAAGGTTTGAGATTCGGGAAATGAGGTAAAGTACGGTATTCCCGTATCATCTCTCCGTATACCCCAAAAAGCAACAAATAGAAGGCTGAGAATTTGACCCTAAAATTGTGTAATACTAAAAAGTTGTAATCTAGATAAATCAACTGAAACCTTAAGAAAATCTTGATTGAACTGAACTAACTATCTCCCTTTCTTTTTCTCACTCTTTCCGTCTCTTTCTTTTTCATGTGTGCTATGCGTAGCTTAAAGATGGCCTTCAACATGAAAGCCCTGCTGGGCATGCTGTTCGTTTTTATTGGCTGTTGCAGCAATGTGGTCTTCCTGGAGCTAATCATACAAATTGATCCGGGAGCAGGCAATTTGATTACCTTCTCACAGTTCCTGTTCATTGCGCTGGAAGGATTGATTTTCACCTCCAAGTTCTTTTCGGTGAAACCGAATATCGCTTTCAAGGATTATGTGATGCTGGTGGTGCTGTTCTTTGGGGCCAATGTGTGCAATAATTATGCCTTCAACTTTAACATACCCATGCCACTGCACATGATCTTTCGCAGTGGATCGCTGATGGCCAATATGATAATGGGCATTATATTGTTAAAGAAACGTTATAATCTGCGGCAATACTCATCGGTGGCCATGATTACGGCTGGTATTATTCTCTGCACTCTGGTCTCTAGCGGCGATGTCAAGGATAATACGCATCACACACTGAAAGTGGATACCTCATATTCGGATTTCTTTTGGTGGTCCGTGGGCATTGCCCTGCTGACTATTGCCCTGTTGGTGACAGCCTATATGGGCATTTATCAGGAGGTGATCTATAAGAAATATGGCAAACATCCGAATGAGGCTCTGTTCTATACGCATATGCTGCCCCTGCCCGGATTCTTGTTCATGGCCAGCAATATAGTGCAACATTTCAATATAGCCGTGGTCTCGGAGCCAGTGGCGGTGCCCCTGCTGGGATTCTTTGGTCTCAACTGGCAGTTCCCCTTGATGTTGTTCTATCTGCTGTGCAATGTGGTCACTCAGTATGTGTGCATTAGTGCCGTCTATGTCTTGACCACTGAGTGTGCCTCCCTCACCGTGACCCTTGTGGTCACCCTAAGGAAATTCGTCTCGCTTCTGTTCTCAATTATCTATTTCCGTAATCCCTTTACCCTGAATCATTGGATTGGCACTGTGCTGGTCTTCTTTGGCACCATACTCTTTGCCAATGTGATTAATCAGGTGATGGAGAGCTATCGGGTGCGTACGCAGCGTCGCTTTGACACTGCCCCCACACCCAAAAAGGTGGAGTAGAGTCGTTTTTTTTAATTTTATTAATTTATACCACCTGCAGAGGCCATCCAAATCATATCCAAGTTTTGTTCTAGTGTTTAAAGATTGATTGTAAATAGTTAAAGGATTTATTGTTAATACGCTAAGAAGACATCCCTGATCTGATTCCCCCAATCTTGTCGCCATTTTGCACTTTTAAAGATATTATTTTTTTTATTACGAAATTTAAAAAAAAAAATAAAAAATCAATTTTCTATTAAAAAAGTTTGTATTATGTATAAAGCCTCATTCGCAATCAAAATCATATTGGGGAATATGCACCGCAGATCGCAAATAAAACCAATGATTAACAATATCCCAATAATGCTTATGGGGATGATCGTGACGTTGCGGTATATAGCTGGTATTGAGAAATCTTGCTGTCAGATGGGTGCCCCGTTTGCAGACAGTCGAGATCAAACGCTATTGTGGAAATCTTACATTGGAGTCGTTGCTTCAGTTCGTAACTTTAGACGAAACTCAAATCCATAGATGAACTACTCAACAAAATGATTAAGACAATTTTTTCCAGATGCCCACATCCACATTGATTACACTAGTCAACAGTTTCTAACTTATTCACGGCTTCTAGTCAAATGGTCCCAAAGTCGATTTTTTTTGGCAAAATTTCGGTTATAGACCCATATTCACTTTGGAAAATGTAACGATCCCGTTAGAACAAATGGCCAAAATCGCAAAATTTTTGCGTGGAAAGGGAGCACGTTTACAATTTGGGCCCCAAGACGACTTACAAAGATTCGTTAAACTTAGACCATTATATTATATAGCTGCCATATAAAGAATCTGGCCGATTTTTACTCACTTTGATTTTTGAACTATTGAACTAAAGTTTAGTTTGTATCAGGGAATAATACCGGAACCGTTAACCGAAATAAACCGTTTCAAGTCAAGTACTGGTAGCGAAACTGGTACCGATATTAAAATTTTTTTGAGAACCTAAAACCGTTAACCGTTATAAAAGAAACCGAAAAAACCGGTATTTTTTCGGTTTCTTTTTATTTATTTGATTGATTTATGATTATTTCAAATATATATTTCAACTGATCAAATAGCAATATATACACTCAGAAAAAGAGTCTTACATTTTAGAAACTCGCCCTTAAAAAATATTTAGAATCATATTCTCTTTTTAAGATATCTTATATATATAGAAATAAAATTTCTAAAAAGCTTTAAAACTTTTCTTTGCTAAATATAAAACCTCTCATTAAATGTAAAGGATTTCTAAGTCTTTAAAAAGCCTCCCTTAAATATAGAAATGTTAGAAAAAGATTATCAGCCGGGCTCCCATATTCACTTTCGCAAACATTTTGCGATTTGGAGACCAAATTTGATCCTAAAACCGGTTTGAAATCGCAAAAATTTTGCGAAAGTGAAAATGGGAGCATGGCTGTATATAAATTACAGAAATTGAGTTTCTGGATTTTAGTCAAAATTCGCGCTACAAAAATTCTGTTGTAATATTTTTACAAATTTAAAAGGAAAAAGCTTACCCAGATTTTATGTTTCAATCTGTTTTTGTGTGTTTTTAGAGCTGATATACCCCTATTGAACCGTAGTCTTATAGGAAGGGTTCAAATCTATATTTTCTATCAGGGTGTCAAACTGGAACCCGAACCGGAACCGTATACCGAAAAGAACCGATTGAATCTCAGAACCAGAACCGTAACCGGAACCGTTCTTATTTATTTTTTGAGAACCGGTATTTCGGAACCTTTATTTTTGGAACCGAAATGACCGAAAAGAACCGAAACATTGTACCGGTACTGTTTCGGTTCTGAGTTTTTTTTTTTTTTTTTGTTATTTCAGTTTTATTGCTTCAATCAGGAATTATCTCAGGGTAAAACTGAGGGTAAACGTTAGCAAAATCTTACAAATTTTAGGTTAAGGGACCATCTGGTATATACTGAAATTTTCAATAAAAATAACAATTTCATCTTATTTCTTTGCATCTATTTTGGTTTAATAATTTCCAAATATTATTAATTTATCTTTTATTTTTGCATTTAAAAAGGATGCAAATTAATAATTGAACCAAATGGGTTTTACCTAACAGCAGGGTTAAATTGTGATCGGTAGCGTTATCTGAAAACAGTGTATTTATCATTCCATTAGATATCAAAATTCTTCTTGCTCTTCCAGGTACACACGTATTATTAGGACATTTGTTTTCTGGGGTAAAGTTCATTATGTTGCTTTCTGTTGCGTACGTTTCTACCCGTTCTATTATATCTTCGAATTAAAGGATTTTTAAATTATATCGGTACATACCGGTACGTACCGGTTTACCGAAATAAACTAGAATCTTAAGAGAATCTTTTACCGAAACATTAGTTTAGGTACGTACCAGAACCGGAACCGATATTCGATTCTGTTTGATTCCCTGGATTGTACACGTATTTTAAGCTCCCGAGGAGTCCTACCAAAGTTGGTTCAATGTGAACCATTAATTTAAATAGCTGCCATATAACCGATCTGCCCAAAAAGCATGCATTTTGTTCTTTTAAATCGAAATTTAGAATTATTTTTTTGTGTTTGCTCATTTTTCCTAATAGACGGACTTTCGGAACAAAAAACGCCATTAGCCTATCGTATAGAGGACATTACCAGTTACGACAATCCACGAAACATAATTAGTTTGAGGTTAAGCTCCCCTAAAACAACACACAACAAAAACACATAAAACAAAGGTCAACGCACTTATATGGCTCCAATATGGCGGTCCAAATTTGAAAAACCTTGCTTATTTGTTAAGAAATTTGGTACTAAGGGGTTTTTGGTGTCGCTACTTATGAATCTGGGCTCCAATATGACCTAAATATTTTTAAAATTTTTAGATTTTTCAGCTTATAACTATTTCTTACATTTGTAATTAGCTGGTGAATATGTTATATCATTTTACACGTGGAGGTTTACAGTAATTTTAAGCTCTCCTATTTTTATACCCGTTATTCGTAGAGTAAAAACGGTATACTAAGTTCGTGCAAATGTATGTAATATGCAGAAGGAAGCATTTCCGACCCCATAAAGTATATATATTCTTGATCAGCATCAATAGCCGAGTCTATATAGGCATGTCCGTCCGTCTGTACGAACACCTAGATCTCAGAGACTACAAGAGCTAGAGCTACAATCTTTTCAGTGTACACAATCACAATCGTCTGCACGCAGATCAAGTTTGTTTCAAATTTTTGCCCCGCCCCCGTAATATGAAAAAAACCTCATATCTCCCACAAATTTGGAGCTATCTTGTTTGCACCTTCTAATGATCATTACTTATCGATCCGCCATACATCACTTCCTGATCAGATGAACAATAGTAGAGTTGCCACCCCCCGCAATTTTGAAAAAAATTCGAAAAAGATATTGAAGAACAGATATGTACTAGTATTACCTATTTGGTCTCTCGGAAGAAGCTGATGGAATGCTAAAAATATTCGATTCTAAAAAAACGTTTTTAAAAAAAGGAGTGTGTATCGTGGAACACACGGTACGAGCGAAGCTCTTTACAAAGAAAAATCTGAATCAAAATAAGAATATTTGCACAAGAATATAAAGCTATTTTATGATTATTATTTTATATGAAATAGTGTTACGGTACCAGTCCCAGATCTAATTTTTCTTTAACCGTGAAATAGTTTTGAATAGTTTTTTTTATTTATATACAACAATCAAGCTCGAACAATCAAATTTTTAAGTACCCAGATTGTCTCTTAAATATCCAAGCTTCTTAAGGCCAAAACGGATTTTCTGCGAAACTAAAGGAATTTTCTATAAATAGCTTTGAAACTGGGAATACGTGTTTATTTGCAAAGCGCAGCGCGAGTACCTAAAAGAGAAGCATAAGAATTCATAAGCCAAACGGCTTGTCGAACCCATCGCCCAGAGAGCAAACAAATCAGCAAGCCAATCAGTCGCTGGTCAGCGTTCGATGAAGTAGGTCAGAGCCGTTTTGCGTCGCAATATATTCGCACACCAATACACTTACACATTTTCGCCTCGCTCTTCTAAACAATCGCTACTTTGTCCATGTTTAATGGTTCCAGAGGTCAATGAGTTCCTTAGAAATTCATGTTTTAAGTAATTCGCTACTTGAATTTAAGACGCTGTTTTTAGAATATGTGAATTTAGGTAGATAAATTTCTGATTCAAAAATTTTAGATACTGAAATTTAAACATAGAATATAAGTGTAGAATAAGCAACGAAATTACTTAATATATTTATATCGGTTACGTGATTGTTATATGTTAAGATAATAACGGTTAACATATTCTGCAAAATTATAAAAACTTGTGCTGAAAAATCCCCAACAAAATCTATTGTCACAACGTTTTTTTTTCTCTCTATGTAAAAAAAACAACATTTTATTGCCACATTCTTTTTTCTTTTTGTATAATACGAAGGTTTTCGTGTTGGTTTTTCTGGTTGTTGTTGTTGTTGTAGGTATGTATTTTGTATATAGGTAGTATATAAGTATATATAAATGTATATTCAATGAGTTAATACTTATTGGGAGAAATTTAGGGGGGCAAAACTTGTGTTATCAGCTCTTGCTTAATCACAATTAGCGTACATAACAATATAACATTCTCGTTTTTGGGTTTTAATTTAAATGCACAAGTAAAGTAAGTACAGAATAAAATGAACAAAAAGCGCTAAAGTAAACAAAACTCAGTTGTGGAAAAGTTGTTTGGGGGGCGTGTATGGAGGGGGGAATGGAGACAAGAGCTCGCAGATTTACTGCTCATCCTTGTCCTTGGCACCGTGCTTGAGTATGCGTGTAAATTCCAGATAATCGAACAGGCCATTTTTGATGGGCGCCTCACGATACATTTCATCCACCTGGAAATTGAAATGCCAAATGTGAATTTTATTTTGAATTTGTTTTAAAAAAAACTTACATCCTCATCCGAGAACCGATCGCCCATTGTAGTCAGCAGCTCCCGCAAACGATCCTCGGGCAGCACACCCATATTCTCCTCATCGAAACAACCAAAGGCATTCTTGATCACATCCTCGGGATCAGTGCCCTGCAAACGTTCACCGAACAGTGTGAGGAACATGGTAAAGTTAATGGGACCCGGTGCCTCGTTCATCATGCCATCCAGATAGTCATCTGTGGGATTTTTGCCCAGCGAGGCCAGCATATCGTGCAAATCCTCCTTCTCCACAAAACCATCGCGATTCTGGTCGATCATGTTGAAGGCCTCCTTAAATTCGGCTATCTGGGCCTGATCAAACATGGCAAAGACATTGGAGGTGGCGCGTTGGGCGCGCTTCTTAGTGGTGGCGCGACGACCGGCGGTTTTGCGTGATGACATGGTTATGGAGTGTGGAGTTGCGGTGATGTGTGGTGTGGATCTAACTGAAAGGAAAAACACAATTGTGTGCGTGTGTGTTTTTAGGTCTATATATAGACATATTGCAGGCAGCCAGTTCCGTTGAAGTTTGCTTTGTTGTTGCTCCCCAAACTGTGTCAACATTACACACACTCGCACACACATGACTCATGGGAGGCAAAAAAAAAAAAACTGACAACGTCAACCATCCTGTGTGTGTGTGTGTGTGTGTTTATCAATGTTGTTGAACTGCGGTTTAACAAAAATTTGGCTCAATGAAACACACACACACACAGCTGCATATTCAATTAACTGCCTTAAAAGGCATACAAAATTGTGACCAACTGATTTATGTGAACAAGGCCAACTTTTAGAAAAATGCTGGCATATGTGCAAAATTTGAACACATCATTTGCTTAATTTGTTGTTTTCTTTTCTTTCTTTTTTTTTTTTGTGGGGCGCGACGCTGACTCATACACATACTTTGACATGTTAAACACACACACACGCAACAGAAGGGCTAACTGTAAACTGTTAAATCTGTTGTTTCTGTTGTTTTTTTGTTTTCATCCCATTGTTGTAGTGTTGGAAGTTATTTAATACTTACAGCTGCCTACACTTAAGTGTTAATTTAATACTTTTAATTTATGGTTTAATGCAACTTGGCTTTCTAACCCAGCAGCTGCAATAGTTTATGTCTTTTTGTGTTCGCTTAAAAGATGACAAATGCTGGGGGGCGAACAGAGTGACCGTGTAGCAGGCAGTTAAAAAATACCAAACGCTTAAACAGGGTTGTCGCCCTTTCGATATTTGAATTTAAACGGCAGCTTATGTTAAACTTAACTGTGCTTAACTTTGGTAATGTAAATTTAACAGACTGAGAGAATGCTACATAAATTGAATTACCCTTGCAAGCTGATTTACTTAGAAATTCCTAACTAAAACTGCTTGCTAAAATATAAAAAATACTAAAATCATATACAGGGCTGTCGCCTTTTCGACATTTGAATTTAAACGGCAGCTTATGTTAAATTTAACAGTGCCTAACTTTGGTTATGTTAATTTAACAGTATGTCTTTGAGGTTAACAGACTGAGAGAATGCTATATAACTTGAATTTCTCTGGTAACCTGATTTATTACAAAATTTCAAACTAAAACTGCTTGCTTAAATATAAATAAACACCCTCGCAGTTGACTTTAAACGTGCTGTATAATAACAGTGCCTAACTGGTAATGTGTATTTAACAGTATGTCTTTGAGGTTAAGACTGAGAGAATGCGTATAACTTCCTGTTATTATTACAAAACTTCAAACCCAAACTGCTTGAAAGAATAATATCGCAAATGCTGAAAAATACAAATTGAAAAAAAATACATTTTGGGTTACGAAACTAAATTTATTTTTCTGTGTTAAAACCGAAAAAACTTAACATTTTGTTTTTTTTTTGCTTGTATCTCAGAAGATATAAAAATTATCAAAATGTGTTTAAGGCAGGGAATAATACCGGAACCGAACCATTAACCAAAATTTTTTGAAGACACGTAAACCGGTAACCGTTATCAAATTTTTTAAATAGGAACCGAAAAACCGGAACCATACCGAAACGCTTGTACCGGTACTGTTTCGGTTTCTTTTATTTATTTGATTGATTTATGATTATTTCAAATAAATATTTCAACTGGTAAAATAGCAATATATACACGCAAGAAAAAGTCTTAAGAATAACCAGAAACAAATTCTCTTTTTTAAGATTGATAAGATATAGAAAACAAATTTCTAAAAAGCGGAAAAAATTTTTTCGGTAAATAAGCCTCTAAAGTTTCTGGATTTAAATCCAATATCGCACTAAAAAAAATTCTGCTTTAAATATTTGGAAAAATGTAATATAAGGAAAAGCCGAGGCAGATTTTTCAGATGTTTCCAACTGTTTTTGTGCATTTGATATACCTGATATTTGAGTATTTTACTATTTTTAGCGGAGATACGGCAGATCTTAAATCGGAATACTTCGAACCATTATTAAGAAATATTTGTCAGCTTTATGAAAAATGGCCCTAAGACGAGTTTGTCTGGACGACATAAGAAAAAAGAATTCCTGAATTCAAGGAATATTTTTCGGAGTGTAGGGATACCACTGGAACCGCTGACCTACGTGTAAGCGTTTAGTGAAATTGTTCGTCCAAAAATAAAAAAGACTAGTAAACGTTTTTTTTCTGGGTTATGCTTAGAACTCAATTTTTTAGTTCTATTACATTTATTAATTTTTTCGATATCTTGAAATAATTAAAATTTTTAAGTATTAAAAAAAAATTATACTAGTACCGGTACGTACCGGTATACCGAAATGAAAATCTGGCTACAGTATCGGAACCGAAAACCGAAATAAACTGAAAACCAAAATAGAACCTTTAACCGAAATTCTCATTTCGGTACGTACCGAAACCGGTACCGGAACCGATATTCGTTTCAGGATTAATCCCTGGTTTAAGGTAAACTTAAAGATGTTGTGAAAACGCATATTTTATATAATAAGACTTTTTTAAGTAATAGTTTTCGAGAAAAAGACTAAAAACAGTCAAATGTAGATGCCGGCTGTAATGTGTTTGTCTTTTTCTTTAAAACTATAACATTTTCTATACTAAACATAAACAAGGTATTTTGCCATATCTTCCAAGATTATATCTTCTGACATATGCAAAAAAAAAACAAAAATTTAATGGTTTGGTATGGTTTTAGACAGAGAACTTTGACAATTTTTTGTTTCGAACTATTGACTCCTTCCAGACGCACACTCGGCAACCCTGCTTGTAATAGATTTCATTAGGCATTTATTCGCCGAATTTTTAACTCCTAACCATTTGTTATTATTTAATTATGGTAATTTGTTCAATATTAACCATAGTTATACACAAAACAATAATTAAAACTTATTTTCAAATTACATTTTCAAATACCGATAACTTTATCGTTATATCGATAGTTTTACGCATACAATTTGCAATTGCCGCCGCTATGATGTGCACACACTGTTTGTGTTCGCTGCTGGGGCCACCCACACAACAATAGAGACACACTGCTGCATAACTGGTCCGAAGGGTGTTTGGAAATGTTCGATAGCGTACAAAAAATTCTTCAAAAAAAAAAGTTCAATGAAAAAATGTTTAATTAGCAACGCCTTCGATTAACTGAAACAAGTGAATTAACTCGTAGTGCAAAGCGGAAAACTGTTTGAGCAATCTGCAACTCCGATTTGGAGTTTCGGGGTGCAAGAGATGTCTCTATACGACGAGAGCCTAAATGAATGAAGCAGTGGCCGTGTGTGTGTATATGTGGTCGCCGTCGTCGTCGTCGTCGTTGCAGCACACTGAAAGAATCAATAAAGGATGTGCTGTGCTGTAGAATTTGTGTGTTGGGCGAAAAAAGGAACAACCACAGCGAAGAAAATTGCTTGCAGGCGTGGAAATTGGCCAGCAGAAAATGAAGTTTAATTCGGTTGGCATTTTGTCAATGAACTTGTTGTAACGGTTAAACAAAATAAAACTGCATTTCGAGACCGAGCGAGCGAGCGAGAGAGAACGAGAGATTTTTGAGTGTGTGTGGAAAAAGGAAACCAAATTAAAACGAAAAAAAAAAAAATAAACTAAAAAATATAACTAAATTATTTATAAAATTTTAAATAATTGACACAACACGATGATGAAGTTCTACCTAATATTGATAATCATGAGGCTGGCCTCACTGACAAGTAAGTACCATGCCAAATCCCTCAGAGTGGGATTACTCCAAGCGCTGCAATTTCTGATGCAAGAGAAGGAGGCAACCTCAGGGCTGAACCCTTAACATTTGCCTGCTTCTTCTTCATTAACTTAGTTTAACTTAACTTATGCTTATTTTTTGTTTACCCCGCTTCCTGCTTATCCCCGTGCCGTGTAGCCTCTGTGGAGGTGCATTTCGAGGCTCCAGATAGCGGTTTCTTTCTGAAACATGCCCGTCAACCACCTGTGACGCCGGAGATACAAACATCTTCGCTGCCGCCCGTCAAGACACGCTCATCCTATGATTCGGTACTGTCCCTGGATCGTTTTACCGTTGTGGAGACCACTCAGCCCGTGTCCATACGGGCCAGCTATGGACCCTTCTCCACCAAACAAACGGTGCCGGCTCGTTATATTGTACCCGATACTCTGGAGAGTCCCACCGGCGATTATATGAGCGTGAGTAATTTCGAGGATCCAATGAGTCCCCTTCAAGGAATCTAATCTTTCCTTATGTCTGCTGCTTACAGAACTCCACGGCCACTTTGCTGGAACTGCAGCAGCCCAATATGCATCTGGACATCTCGGCGCATCTGGTGCGTGCCAGTGTATCTCAGGATTCGCCTGTCCTGCGCGTTCTCTTCCATGCTGGCGCTGATCCTGGTGGCCATTTGCAACGACAAAAGGTCTGTGTCCTTTTGCATGTGGCCATGGGCACTGAAATTCCGCTCAAAGGTCGCTGCATGCCGGAGGGCGAAGATGGCGTTTGTGTGGCCGAGGTGGTCATACCGCTCAGCTGGTGGCCCTCGTTGCCCGCTCCAAGTAAGGATAATGCGCCAGTGCCACCACCAAAGGTCCCTCAACGCTATGCCCAGGTCTCGTACAGTGTCTTTGAGCCGCCACTAAGGAATCCGGAGCAATGCGAGCCCAAAGTCCAGATCCAACCGCTGACCACATTCGCTCAGGTACCCCTGCTGCCGGCCAAGACTCCCTTCAAAGAGCTACGAGCAGATGACTCCGTCACGTTCCTGCTGCCCCAACATCCCCTATATCCCATGTCCAAGTTGCATGTGCCCGTCTTTCTTCATCAATATGTGGATCAGCGTGTGGCGGCATTCACAGTTCGTGCGCGTGTCAAGGCCGGACTTCGTATTATGGGTGCCACGGCTTCCACAGACCAGTGGAGCATTTCCATTGAGAAGGAGAATCCCAAGCATACCACCGCTCGAGTTACAGCATTTCGTAAGGAACAAGAGTCGACCAGCAGTAGCATCAGCATGGAGTCCTCATCATCTTCGGCCACCAATTTAACCAACGAGGTATTCGAGGTCTTCTCCTGGCTGCTGGAGGTGGCCGAGGATACCAATGATATTGTGGATGGTGGCAAAATTGTATGGTCGGTGACCCATGTCTATGATACGCCCAAAGATAAAGATTCTGCGGAACTAATTGCCACGGATGATACCAAAAAACGATTAATTGCCAAATTGGAGATCAACAAGGATGATATACAGGCAGTGCTGCCCATGGCAAAAATATGGGAAGTGATGAACACGGCCGTACTTACGGGCCGTCAGGTGGCCCAGGCAATGAAGGTGTTCATAGTATCGCAGGCGGGCAAAGTGGCCGATGTGACGCTACAGAGTT
Organism: Lordiphosa mommai; assembly: GCA_018904225.1. Classification (NCBI taxonomy): domain Eukaryota; kingdom Metazoa; phylum Arthropoda; class Insecta; order Diptera; family Drosophilidae; genus Lordiphosa; species Lordiphosa mommai. The sequence continues at coordinate 237,048 of JAEIFT010000340.1, read as the reverse complement.
CCTGTCATGCCGAGGACGAGAGTGTGATCAAGGTAAGACTGAAATCTGCAAATGGGGGGTAGAACAAGAATTAATTATGAGTAATTAGAGGTGGCAATGATCAACTAGAACCATAAAGGCCCGATAAGGGAAACTCTTTCTTGTTAATCAATTTTGCCTTTCTAAAAAAAAACCGTCGCTTTTTGCTAAAATTACAAAATTTCGTCATTTTCTTTTGGCTGCGTCCCAAAAATGTAAGGCACACTGTGGTTCAAAATCCAAGTGGGTCCGTTCATTCGGCCCTGCTCGACTTCAATATACCCGTTATTCAGCAAAAGGATCAATTCAAAATCTTTTATTAACAATAAATATTATCCGATCTTTCTGAAAATTATCCCGGTATTAGACCCATCAATTCTGAAACTTGAGACTTCTGTAAGCATCACCTCATACCCAGTTTTTCAAATAAAGCCTATGTTGACGTCTTATGGGTACTTTTGTAAGAGCAACACACAGTAACAACAGTTTTAACTGGATTGTAAATGAATCAAGATAAAATTCTATGAAATTCAGAATATACGGACAGGGTCATTGGGAACACAATAACTTAAATGCACTTCAATCGAACAATTGGTTAAGGTACCGCCAAAGGAGTTCAAAACTAAATTCTTGAAAATCTTCAAAATCGTAAATTTTAATAAGAATCGAATATTTTGGTGGTGTAATTGGCTGAAACATGTACCAAAAAGGCACACGGGAGCCAAAAATAGCGAAATGAAGTACCATTTTCAGATTAACCTCCGATCTACTTCATATAGGCCATAAACCAGACCTAAAAATAGAGCGAACTACGTTTTCAGTTTTAACCAGGGATTAATCCCGAAACGAATATCGGTTCCGGTACCGGTTTCGGTACGTACCGGAATGAGCATATCGGTTAAAGGTTCTATAACGGTTTTTAATTTATACGGTACTCGGATTTTTATTTTGGTATACCGGTATGTACCTGTACAAGTATAATTTTTTTAACATTAAAAATTTTTAATTATTTCAAGATATTCAAAAAATTAATGAATGTAATAGAACTAAAAATTGTTTTCTTAGAATATGCCATTCAAAAAAGTTTTTTTTTTTAGTATACCGATTTTTCTTACATTTCTATATTTAAGGGAGGATTTTTTTAAGACATAGAAATCATTTACATTTAACTAGAGGGTTAATATTTACCAAAGAAAACTTTTTCCGTTTTTAACATTTTTTCTGTATCTCATGTATCCTAAAAAGATAATATGATTCTGGAAAATCTGAAAGTGCGAATTTCCAAAATGTAAGACTCTTTTTTGAGTGTATATATTGCTTTTTTACCAGTTGAAACATATATTTGTAATAATCATAAATCAATCAAATAAATAATAAGAAACCGAAACAATACCGTTATTAGCGTTTCGGTATGGTTCCGGTTTTTTCGGTTCCTATTATAACGGTTAACGGTTTTCGGATCTGAAAAATTTTAATATCGGTTGCGGTCTCGATACCGGTACCTGACTTTAAACGGTTTATATCGGTTAACGGTTCCGGTTACGGTATTATTCCCTGGTTCCCGGACTATGGCCATTCTTGTACTAGCAATTGCCTTTGAACAACTTTGCCAGCTGCACTAAAATTATGCACTTAATCGTATGAATAAAATGCTTCATTGCAAGCAAGAAAATTACAAATTTCAGTTAAAAATGTCCTTAATGGACCCCCAAAAAACGTAACAGTGTTTTTCTAAATTGCCTTGAACTGAAGTATTTTATAACTTTATCAATTTATAAACTGATTTTTTAATTCAGCTCACATATTAAGTGTAAATAAATTGAATATAAATGAGTTAATGCATTTGAAGTCTTTTAGGTCTTCATATTAGGTTGCGAATAGGATGGGAAGCTCGTTTTTTGTTTGGTAAAGTTGCAGTATTAATCATATGATGTATTGGACAAAGTGTAAAATTGAATCCGAAGTCTTTCTAGCCACTAATCGATTAAAGTGCGCAACTCATGAATTGGAAAATTGTAACCTGCTCGAAAAGGGTGTCTCAATATTTGGGTGTCGAGTGGAGTAAGCCATAGCCGCAAGAACGGACCACAGTTTGTAGTCCAATGGATTCTGATCTGGGCTACCGGCAGGCCACATAATTTTTTTATAGCCATGTTTGAGTCGTTCTTGCCTCGTGTGCTGTGGCGAAGTCTTGTTGAAAGGTCCATTTGCAAAAAAATATCGTGTTGAGAGGCATCACAACCTTTTCGAAAACGTCGGATTGAAACACTTTCCCCGAACTTTGGATTTTTTTCACGATTTTCCATGATTACAAACAACTGACGCGAAAAACTTGTGATGCAGTAATATAGCATAAATGTCACTTGTTAAGTTGCCGTCAAGTTGGAATGGATGCGTTCAATGGTTTTCTAGAACGTGTGTGCAATTTGTGTACCAAAACAATTGCAAGTACTAGTATAGAAGCATCAGGATGGGTTTACTTGAAAGTGGTGTAAGTGGCCACTGGGGGCGTAACACATTCAGCAATTCACATTCATGGGGCTTACTTTCAAAGTGTATATTACTTTTTCCAAGAAGTTTGTAAAGCATAGAAATATTCATTTCCGACCCCATAAACTATATATATTCTTGATCAGGACGACGGGCTGAGTTCATTTCCGCCTGTCTGTCCGACTGTCTTTTTCTAGGCGAACTAGTCCCTCAGTTTTAAAGCTATCGAGCTGAAATTTTGCACAGAGTCTCCTTTTTACTGCACGCAACTAATATGTCATAACCGGCCGGATCGGATGATTATATCTTATAGCTGCCATTGGAACGATCGGTCGGAAAATAAGTCTTAGTGAGAACAACTTTTTTATTTTCTATTGTAGCGCCACCAATCTTTGTATATATTAGTATTAGATAATTTTACATATTTGTGGAAAAATTTATCAAAATCGGATGAATATAGCCATATAAACGGTCGGTCAAAAAACTAGTTCTAGTGGGAAAAACTTTTTGATTTTCTATCGTAGCGTCATCAATCTTGGTATATATTAGTTTTATATGCTTTTACATAATTTTGAAAAAATTGATCAAAATCGGATAACTATAGCATATAGCTGCCATAGGACCGATCGGTCGGAAAATGTGTTTTACTAAGAAAAGTTTTTTTTTTATGTTATCACATTTTTATTATCAATGATTTACAAATTTTAAATATTTGATATCTATATCCTATATATTTTTCCAGTTAAATCAGTTGGAGTTAAGATTTTCAAGTGTATTAAAACTTCGGCACAGTCGAAGTTAGCTTTGCCTTCTCGTTTTAATTGTGTTAAGTAGGGCCGTAAAAATATGCTTGAAGCTGATCGGTTGAAGATCTAGAAAGGAGCATACATCAGTTTTCCGACTTTGCAGGAACATTTTCTATATTAGGAAATCCCGTTGCTTATAGTTAATTGGTTTCTTATTGGGATTCTTTTCTTTCATTTTACTTCTCGGGGGACACCTTTGAACCAGTGAAACCAATGCAATCATGATTTTTAACTGTTCCTTAAGTAACCACCTCAATGAGTCTTATTTTTGAAAGAAACCTCTTATTTATGTATCAGATCCGATACTTTGACAATTCAATTCTCAAATTAAAGTTTAATTTGTCGCACTTAAAGTTCGATGCCTGCGTCCAATCAAGTAACCAGAAATTGGACGCAAGTCCAATAGAGATTCTGGAAGTTCGTTTCGTCCTCTTTTCGCGTTATAACCATTGAAATATATTTTATGTACAAAGTTCTATCTAATCTTTGTTTCTTCTGTATTGTTTTTTCTTCGTTCTCCCTCTCTTAGGTCTCTTCCTCCTGCAGTTCTGTCTATGTGGATGGCTCAGAGCAGCGTGGCTCATCAAATGCCTCGGTCATTGTCAAGTATGGCACATATGTGGGTGTGGCCAAATTTATAGTATGGATGCCGGAATTCCCACTTGAGGTATACATATCCGATTTTCGCCTATCCCAAATCAAGGGCTGGAAGGTAACCGATGATAATCACTATCTGTAAGTGGGAATCAACCCAAGTTTAATTCTGCGTTTGCTTATGTCCATCTTTTTTTTCCCATTTGCAGACACAATAAGCAATCCCGACGCAGAAAGAAACGCTCCTATGTATGGGGCCAGCATGGCGGTGGTGGTGGTGGTGTTGGCAGCAACTATTATAATAATCTTGGAGCTGATAAAACCATCTGTAGGGCACGCTATCAGCAGAGTCCGGTGGAGGTATATGCCAAATTCTTGGCCAATGATCAGGTTAGTGTTTTGAGATCTTTAAGTGGTGCCATTTGAATACTCATTTTGTGTAACTCTTTTGCTGCAGAACTCGGGCCGGACTAGTTATTTCATTTCACGTCGCACTGGCTTGAGGGTTACTGATCTGGTGCAGCCTCTTCTACGTGTGGCCGATCCCAAAATAGCCTCACTCAAGGGTCGCATCTTGCAGGGCAAGTCCATGGGACGTACGGATGTTCAGGTCTTGTCTCCGATTACAGGTCGTGTTATTGGCACCAAGGAGATACGTGTGGGCAGCGATAAGGTGAATCTGTCCAAGTTGATTGTACGTGTCATTTCGGGACTTCAATTGACCATCACGCCGGATAATACCATTGAGAATGGTTATTTGGCTGAGACATCGGTGACCCACAAACTGACAGCTCAGTATCAGGAGGGATTGCTCGATATTGATTTGGAGTTTACGGATGGATCCAAGACGCCGTTGCGCGACATAGCCGTAGAGGATTACTTTCTGCTGGTCGAGAGTTTGGACACCGAAGTGGTGGCCTTTGCTCCCATGCTGGCCTCACATCATCCTCGAGTCATTGCTGTGGGTGAAGGTAATGGCAATCTGTTGAGGGTCACCCTGCTGCTCTCTGAGGAGTGTCGCATGCGACGCGGCACTTTGGGCGGATCATCATCGACCAGCAACAAGCAAAACAAATCGAATGTGGCGCCGCTGGCCAGCGCTTTGGCTTCCATTGAGGTGGATTTTAATAATGTGGACATTGTAAGCAAGCAGGAGTCCATCCAGAATGATGGTACTGTGGGTAGAGAGCGCAAGAATTTCCGTCAAACCGGTGACCTGGCTGATATTATAGGTGAGTTTCGAAAAGTCTTCAGCTATTAGATTGTACATATACCCTTTTCTGCTTGCAGTGGGCATACCCCTGCGCGACTCTAGTCAACAGTATGAACCCACCGTACAGGCCCGCCAGCATCGAGGCAGCATTCAGGCCGTACATAAATCCCATTATGGTAACAAGGGACACACGGGTAACATGTCCTCCATGGAGCTGGGCATGTATGTACTTTTGACAGCCTTCTGCTTTGCCATCATTGTGTTTGTCATCTCGTGCGTGGTTTATGCCTCGAAATTTCGACCTGCCCTGATTGAATCTGGGCTGGATCCTCTTTCGGGCACGGGCAAAGGAAATGGCAGTGCATCTGGTGGCGGCGTTTTTCGTGATGTACGCGTTAAGGAGTCCACTACCAATGTCCATGATTGGGTCTGGCTGGGACGCTCCACCATTGACAGGCAGTCCATGGTGGCCGAGTCCTCAAATACGCGTGGTAAGTTAAAAAGAGTTTTGCTTTTCTCAGGGGGAGCCTGTCATTGAATTAACAATCCCCAGCAGATTCTCGCATGCGCATCACCAGCAATCCCATTATCAACTATGACAATGGCCGACGAGTAAGCTCCTTTGATCAACAGCCCAAGTTGCAGACCCATATTGTGCCGGCCTCCAATTTGAATAAACTGCATGCGGATCAGTAAGCCTTAAACCAACTGCTCGGGAAGAACTCATTAACTTACATTAACTTTGTCTTTAGCTATTTGGCCAATGAGCGCAAGGATAATGCTTTGGATTATAAACCACCCGTGCCGCCGCATAGGAATGTGGGTGCACGTGCTCTGCTGCCACCACATCCACCCCAGGCTGGGTCGGTGAAGGTAAGTTGGAGAAATGAGTTTGCTTAACTCACTTAACCCCTTGCATTGCATTCATCAACCAAGGAGCCGGTCAACAAGCGTCACAGTCAGCTCTACAAGCGTGAGCATCTTAATGGCAGCAACACCATTACCAGTAATGGCGACAACAACAATCCCGAACCATCCACACAGCCACTGGAACGTCCGCATCCTCATTTTCCGCATCAGCAACATCAGCGCAGTCATAGCCATAGCCACAACTTTAGCCAAGAGCCGGCCATCAAGTCAGCTCACAATAAAATCAAGCAGCAACAGCATCATCAACAGCAACAACAACACGAGGAGCTACACAATGCTGAGAAGCTAGTGGAGTACACAAATCCGCATCAAAAGAATGCATTTCAATTCGACTCGCTCACACCAAAGAGAGTAACCAAAGCAGCAGCAGTAGCAGCCGCCGCAGCAGCCGCCGCCGCGTCAACATCGTCGTTAGCAACCCCGCCCACAGCTACTGTGGCGCCCATACCACAGATCAAAGCTAAAGGTAAGTGAAGGACTCCCAAAATTAACCTTTAATTCTTACTTTATTCCTGCCACAGAGAATCATAGCATGGTGAGCAGCACCGGGGATGCGGCCAATTCAAATGCCACAGATGAGATTATGCGGCTACCGTCGTCTGGCGGGGCCATCAGTGAGCCAACAACAAAATCATCACGCGTCAAGCGTGCCACAGTCGTTGGTAATCCCATGTTTTCGGCCACTGTGGATGATACACTGGCACCCAATGAACGTCTGGGTCTCGATGATCTTGATATGGACTACGAACAGATCATGCACTATTTTGATAATCTAAAGGTAAGAGTCGTGAAAAATATAAAATGAGAGTAACACAGTTAAACAATTGGAAACGTAAATTATTAGACTTACTCTAAAGCCTTGGTCCAATAATAATTTAATAACATATTGAACCTACGAAACGCTGCCCACTGTAGGTGAAAGAAATTCAAAACAGTTGAACTCTTATAGGAATTTTACAAAAAATTGTGAGCAAACTCTATCAAAATAAACACCACAGCTAAAGGAACTTACAAATTTAGGAATCGGTAAGCTCAAACCACAAAAGTAAAGACAGATTTGGACGTTAACAAACTCAACATTAAATTCACTTAAATGTCAGTCCTGAAAGCTACGCAAAACAAGAATCTTTTAATGTTGAACCAAATTCCGAGGTAATAATTTTAACTTTATGTGTACTAGCATATGACCCGTAATATAGTTGACGATCGGATTAATTCTTTAATGTTTTTAAAAATTTATTTACCCGATAGAGCTTGCTAATCGAATTTCACACACATAGTCTTAAATAAATCGGCTTACTCCAAAATCCCGCCGGAAAGAAGAAAACTAATTTTTTCAATGGAGAAATTTCAAAGCATTTCTCAACTGTAAGGACGGTTTTTCCAAAATCTAAAAATAACTATGCTCACAAACCGAGTTTAAATAATAAATTTTTTTTTTTTTTCCTTCCCCCCCTTCCCCCCCCTTTTGGTTTTTGGTTTTTTCACCATAACAACAAAAAAAAATTTTTTTTTTTTTTTTATTTTTTACCAACCTTTTTTTGCAAACCAATTGAAAAAATATTCTCTTTTCATATATTTTTCCCCCATCCCCCCCCCCATTTTGAGCCGATTTACAATTTTCAACATCGGAAAATCATATTATTCAACTAATACAAACCTACAAACCGAATTAGCTTTTATGAAGAATTTTTGTCCATTTTCCGAAATTGGGAAAAAAAGGTGTCCAATTATTTCACTTTCAAACCAAATTTGAAGTCAATCGGATAAAAAAAAAACAAAATTTTCCCCATAGAAGCTTTTCCGGGAGTTTTCCACCCTTTGCGGGCGGAATTTTCCAAAACCCGCCTTTGCTAAAAAAAAAAAAAAAAAAAAAATAAATTATAAAAAAAAAAAAATTATTTTTTTTTTTTTTTTGTTTTAAAATTTTAAATTCCCCTCCTTTTTTTTTTCGTTTTTTACAGAAAACCTAAGTTACTAATCAAAACCAGGAAAACAGATGCACGAGTGCAATATTGAAATATCTGCGAATATTCGAAATCGTTGGAATAATAGGTAATAGGTAACATTTTTATTAGAGGTGCGTGTTTCGTGAAATTAGAAGTGGATTTCTCTTCCCTTAATCAGGTGCTGCTGTGATTGGTTCGCTCTTGAATCATCTCGGCACATTGAGGATGCTACCAAGGCTTTTAATGATATTTAAGAAATTGTCCCTCTTCATGGTTTACAAGACTGCTCATAATGATGCTTTCGTCCCGAACTTGTTTGCAACGTTTTTTCAGCTTTGCTACTCATCTTCATCTCCCAATTTGGGTGCTTCTTACCCATATCCAATTAACCAGCCTAGTGGCTTTTTTCCCCCCGTTTTTTATGCCGAAACCTTGCTTTTCCTTTTGCTTTTGCCCTGGGCCTGACAATATTCCATGTTGTGTACTGAAATATTGTGCAGACTCTTAATGCTTGCCTCTTTTAAAGCAGTTCAATCTCTCGCTAGAACATGGTGATTTCCCAAGTTTCTGGAAGGAATCTTATATGATCACAAGGATGTTATGTGCATAGGATTATTTGGCATTTATTTGATCAACCAGTACGGGCACACTTAAATTAGAGGAATACAACAATTCCACGAATCTGCCAATTGCAGAAAATCTGATTTGAAATAAAAGGAGTCCACAGTCTACAATTTTTTCATGCGTGATCCTTCGTAACGCCTCCTTAAATGGTGCGTGACGCGAAACGCTCAAAAAATGTTGTGCATTAATTGTCAATGAATCATAAATTTTATGCCGTTAATTCCATAAAGACATAGAAATAGACTTAAGACCGATTTCTTATCTTTTAGATAGTTGCTTTGTGTCAGATAAACAAACATTTCTCTCTGTTATTTGTAAGTTTATGTGACAGATTGTGCTATGTAGGAGATGAGAAATCGGGCCCTTAATGTGCAGAGAAAATTTTTGGTCCCAAATATCCAACTTTTTAATAAAATTAAACAATCGGAGCTGGTTCGTTAAAATAGCAGAAATTATATATATAAAATACAACTGTTGCCAGTTACAAAAATTGTTAATAAATTTATTTGTTTCCAATTTAAAATTAATAACCGTTCTCCCCCCTCTATTTTTTTTTTAATGTATTTTGCAGGAGTCAAATGCCTGAGTACAAGAGATCATTGCTAAAATTCGCGAGATATTGTCAACATTTCATCAGCGATATCAGAATGTCGTCACGCCCCTGACAACGCCCACACGTAAGCAAATGCAAATGCATCTGCTCGATGAGCTGGCTGGAGTTGGAGTTGATGTGGATGTTGAGGGTGTGACAGCAACTCCCTTCGATGCCTATGACGGAGCGCTGAATATCGAGAGCAGGCAATTCTAAGAAACCGAGAACATTTGTAAGGGTAACTCTACATATATGAACCGCAATTCTAGCAATCTACGAGTCTATGAGCATAAACAGAAACACAAAATAGCAACAAAAAAAAAAGAGATTACAAAAAACAAAACAACAAAGAAAACATCGTCTAGTTATCGTCCCAGAACGAAACACAACAACATCATAAATATTTATTGCCTAGGCTAAGTTCATATACAAGAAATGCATATACCTACTATATAAACTAGATAAAATACATAGAGGTATCTCGAGTATCTCGAGGAGCGCGTGCTCGACACATCGCACACAATCGGAATCGACGGGCTACATAGGTATACATACATACAATATATATATGTGTATAGAGCATATATATATATATATATGGTTAAGAATCAGCATAGAAAGCATAGCTTGTTCAAATTTTGCTTCAACACAACCCCTAAGCTTGCCTCACGCCCCCCCACCCCCTTACACAAACAAACACATACACATATATACACACGCGCGCATCTAGTAAATTAACACACTAATAATTGGACGTTAGAGAACAATGGAACAAACTTAGCGCCATCTAAGGACAATCAAATTGAAAGAAGGTTAAAGAAGTTGAACTTAAGTTGGGTCCTATACAGGGTGTCGTTTACTTGTACAAATAAAAGAAATAACTCTTCTATTCAAAATATTCAGTCATATCTCAGAGACTATGACCATCTTGTTGTTTTAGGAGATTTTAATCTTCCCAACCTCTCATGGTTGCCTCTAGATGAGGAAGGTTTTAGTTCATGGTATTATTGAAATTTCTCTGGGTCAAATAAATTCAGTTCGTAATTGCAATGGTAAACTTTCAGAACTTGTATTTGCCTCTGAATTCTCTAACTCTGTTGTCTCTAGAATCGATCCTCTGTCTACCCGTGAAGACGTTTATCACCCTACACTCGAAGTAGCCTTACAGATTTATGACTCTGTAGTGACACCATCTGAGTTTGGACCAAGATCTGTTCGTTCGTTCCGTAAAGCAAATTTTGTAGAACTAAATCTAAATCTCACCCTTCAGGTGGGCTTAGTATTGAATCAGTACTGATTTAAATATGCTGGGGCTTAAAACATGACTTCCCTTTCTTGCTTTTTGGTCATGAACAACATAAGCAGGGCGTTTACGAATTGGTGCTCATGCCAAAATTCTAATTCACCATTAACCTGATTACAGGTTGGACAATTTGGTTTAAGATCTTCATAGAACACTTCATTAATTCAAAAATTCTGCATTATATATTTTGGTATTTTTTTATAATCTGGTGATTTCCGAAACAGCTGTACGAGAAACCAAGCTCACTTTGGTGTTGTTGGTACACTTGTTGTTTTAAATGTTATGTCCCACTTCTAAGCAAATAGAAAGGTCGAAAAATACTTTTTACAAGTATTTTGATGATATTTTCGTTGGTGAGTCGCATCAAAACGTAGCATGTGTGTTTCTTTTGAGCAAATAAAGAGTCAGTCAGCGAAGTCGGAGTTAGTGATGCGAATCGGAGAACGCTAAAAATCACAACTTTGTTGATTTGTTCACACCCAAAAATATGTTTAGTCAAATTTTAATTACTCAACAAAATCAGCATCATGCTGACGATTGTGTGGTTTTTGGGTGAGTTGGCATCGGCTGATCGAACATGAGAGCCGACCAGGCGTTAAATCAATGCAAGCAAACAAAATATTCAATCCATATTCAAAATAAGTAAACTAGAATCGACTTAGACTTTGATCACAGAGCATCACAGTCAACACCCGGTTTGATTGAATAAAAATCAACAACAAAGTTTTGATAGCTTGAATAAAACGTCTTATCTTTTAAGATATCGAACATGTATCGAACATTTTGCTATTACCCGTTACAGTTTTCTGATGCAGAGATGCTACAAGTCGCCATATCTTTCGAAGCATGTTTTTGAATTTGGTTTTTTATTCATATAGAATTCGGTTCATTCAAAAGATATCACTAGACATCGGATTTTGCATATTTGCATATTTTGAACCGCTTGTCCGATTTAAGTTCTGATTGCACACATCTTATTTTTATTGGAAAACGATCGAATTCCGCTAAAAACATTTTTGCATATTTTGCATATTTGCATATTTTTATATGCAAATATGCAAAAAACATATTTTTTTATGAAATAATATATTTTAGACCAGCGGTGGGCAACAAATTCTAACAGAAGGGCAGGAAATGCAATAATATATACAACAACTACACCAAACTTTTTTTTTTCATTTTTTATCTCGCCATCAGCAAAAATATAAGAAAAAAATTGTACACTGGGAAACAATTATTTAAACTTAATGCCACCAATCTGCCTTCCTATTACACCATACTTCTTTGCTAATGCTTTTCGCTCTACTTCTCTTTCTACAAGTGCAAACACAAATCAGATTTCGGTTGGGTTAGGTTAAGGTAAGGTTTTAATTAGGAAGAACTATTGATATTTATTTGAATATGTATGTTGAGAACTTTACCGACCAACTTGAAGGAATATTATTTCACTTTTGTAAACAATTAACGCAAAAGAAAGCCTTGATTAAAGCAACATAAATGGAAATGGTCTATGGAGAATCGATAAAGTGAAGTTAGAAGAGTAAAGTAAAGTAGAATATATGTTTTGAAGGTTCAAACAAACATCTTCAAAATTGCGAAAGTAATTACTTTTTTTAAATTGCGGGGACGATGCAAAAATCCGAAATATATTTGATCTGCCAGCAATTATAAGCAGTTTGTGTTTCATACACTTCAAACCTCTAGCTCTTATCAACTCTGAGATTTCAGCGTTCATAGGGAGACAAACCAAAATAATATTTTTCAGAAGAGCTTCTTTTAGATGTAAATGACGTTGCTGATTATATTTATATTAACTGATTTTTTATTAAAAATATCGCTTACGTTATTGTTGCGGTAAGGGCTCGATATATATATATGCTTCTTGCTGTTACATTTATTTGCACAAATCTAATATACTCACCTTTAATACAGAGTATAAAACGAAAGAAAAATAAGAAGCGGAACTGTTCCGATACTATGGTTGTGTTCTCTTCGGTTCCAAAAATATCACTTCTCGAATACTCAAGTACTAAGAAAATTAAAATATTAGTCTCGGTTCTCAGTTTTAATCGATTCTTTTAGGTATTCTCAGCTCGTCTTCTGATGAAGAAAATGTTTAGTTTATGGGGTCGGAAATGAGAATTTTTATGCCTTTCAAACTTCTGGCAAAATATATACACGTTTTACATGTGTGTAAAATCAACATAAGTCAAATTTCTATGCCCAAATACAAAGTTATACTATTAAAAACATTTTGCATATTTTTTGCATATTTGCATATTTTTTTGCATATTTGCATATTTCTTTGCATATTTTGCATATGCAATATTTAATTTTGCATATGCAAAATATGCAAAAAAAACATGTATTGGATATGCAGTTTTTAAAAAAAGTAGATATTTTTATTAGTATAAATCAAAAATTTCACATCAATCCGACTTCATTTAAAAAAGTGCATAAAATCCGATGTCTAGATATCACTGTAGATCAGAGTTCCCCGGCCATAGCACCTGGAGGTCGAACATATTCGGCAATTCACACATGCCGAGCCCTTCTCAAAGAGAGTAATTAAAACAGCAATACCAAGTCTCAACGAGATAGGTCAGAGCCGCTTTGCATTGCATTGTATTCGCACACCATTACACTCTCACTTTTTCGCCTTGCTCTTCTTGGCGATCCCTGCAGCATATCTGTTTATCAGCAATGTCCGTTTTATGTTATTTCCATCACTATCCGGTGCCATGTTATCTAATTTTTTACCTTTTACCTAGTATATCTAGTGTTAAATTCAGAACATTTATAAATATTTGTGCGTAAAGTTATGTTTTTGAGTACATCAAGAGGGTGTGACTTCAAATCGAATGGATAAACGAGAAATAAGGCGGCATGTAATTGCATTCTTCAGCAATAAGTCCGTGATAGCATTTCCGGAATCATAATCGTGGCTACCACCACTACACCTTTTTTAGGTGATCTCTGAGTTGTACACCTTCGTTGCATTCTTTTTCCAGAATTGCCACATACATTTTCCGTAACAGCAAAATGCACAAACTGTTCAAAATAGAGGTGCGCGCGTGACGTGAATTTAAACTTGTCACGATGTTTCACGACGTAATCGTGAGAAAACACAGACTTTCGTGCGTGTGCATGCGTGATCCGCATTTTTTGATTAATTAATATACTTCCTAAAAATTATTTAGTTTTGTTTTCGAGAATCCGCTGCTGGCAGATGCTTCATACAAAAGCCGCAGTGTGGCCATGACACCCATGATAGAATTAAGGACTCTTCACTTTAAAGTTCGGGATTGGTTGATCGTGCATGATCGTGCATGACCTCTTCTTTAAACGTGCATGATTCGTGCGTGACGCAAAACTCTGCGTGAATCGTGACGTGTAGAAAAAATCGCTCACGCGCGCACCTCTAGTTCAAAACATACCACAACTTTTACTACAATGAAACGCTAAGGGTCGTTCGCTGGCCCATGTGTGTTAAGTTTACCATTTTAAGAGGACTAGTGAAAAGCCTTAATGAACTTTGTTTGGTCCCTCCATTAGGTGGGGACTGGACTGAGATAAATTCCGATTTATTCTTAAATAAAACACTACCATTTAGATCCTTTCCGAGAAGAGTACAATAAAGATGGTCAAACCATATATAAATAATATAAATAATAAAAAAAATCTCTTCAAAACGTTAAACCAAAAACGTACTAGCATTTTTCCGCTAAATTAGAAGCAACATCTCGTTACTTGTCGGGGCCTTTACGACTCACTACCTCATCGGTAGGCAAAAGGATGACAGACACGACTTCTTAAAAGCCGATGAGACTGGTGCATACCAAAATATTACTCTATTCTATTCTATTATTCGAATTTTCTGTATAACGAGGTTTTTTTCCTTCCCTTTAAGATTTGCTATATGAAAGTTTAACTGTAGCTGCTTTCTGATACAAACTTCAAAGTTTTAAAATATCTTAATGACCAAAGAAAATATAATTAACCGTTATCTACTGGGGGTTTTGGTACAGCATTTTTGAAAGGGCTATATACCGGTCCTCAATACCCTGCAATCACTCTGAAAGGTCGTTATTTACAAAGAAGTTTTGTTACCAGACAAGTGAGAGAAACCTTGATAATGATTTTATAAAATACACACTTTTTGGTCTTTCGAGCCGGATATTCGATTAGGATTTTTGCTACCAGACAAGTGAGAGAAACCTGGATGATGATTTTATAAAATACACACTTTATGGTCTTTCGAGCCGGATATTCGATTAGGATTTTTGCTACCAGATAAGTGAGAGAAACCTTGATAATGATTGTATAAAATACACACTTTTTGGTCTTTCGAGCCGGATATTCGATTATGGCGAAAAATTGTGTTAAGTTGTAGATATTGAGTAGCTCTTGCGAGCGATGCTTCTTTTATTTGTACTATTCCTCATCCCTTAAATCAATCTAAGCTAACGCTGTGTTTGTAAGGCGGAACGTGTGTTTAATTTTAGCGTTGGTCTAGTAGGAAGGGTACATGGATTTCACACACAATTCAACTTGATAGAATTAAAGTTCGGGATTAGTTGATCGTGCATGATCATTCGTGACCTCTCCCTTCATCGTGCATGAATCGTGCGTGTCGCAAAACAATATATTCCCACCAGATTCGCCTTTTCAAGTGTGTGATCCTTCTCTCTTACGCTATTTAAACATGAATGTCATTCTTATTCTTATATTTATTGGCATCCTAGCAATTAGGAGGTGAACTAAGATATGATTTTCGTGTTTGAACAATGATGAATTTTTTTTAAATTTTAAGACTAGTTAACCATTTTTTCAGGATTAATATTTCGATTGTCGCTAGATGGCGCATTTTGACTGTCAACTCCACTGTTCCGTCCATTATTGTCACATCGTCTAAAGTAATCTTAACACAAATTCACTTAGATAATAAAAAAAAACAAAATACCATTAATTTACATACGATGATCTCGGCCTGATATGCATATCTCTCTTATATCTCTTATATATTCATTCTTCCATTTGTTATTTGTATTTCGTACTCTAACACACATCCCATACAATCCTCCTATCCGGCTCTTGCATTCTTCCTTTTTAGTTGTGTGTGTTTCCAAATATGTGCCGGGCACCGCTCCCAAAAGTCGCTAGAACTTAAAAACTGAATAATATATATGATATATATAATATATATATATATATATATGATATACAAGCAAATGTGCGCGCTAAATCTAAAATTAAAGCTACAATATATATATATAAACATAAACATCGCTTTATAAGTTGGTAATGAAGCCTAATACGAATACCAATCACAAATATAAACGAAACCCAGAAATCACAAAAAGTATATAGACGCTTATGAGCTTTATTTGGTCGATTGCATTGAATAAAGTATGGGAAATGTGTAACCAAATATTATATGATATTAAAACTGAGCGGTCAAGCTTTATATATATCAAGAAAACAAAAAAAAAAAAAAAAAAAAAAAAAAACAACAACTTACCATATTTATTATTATTGTATTATTATGATTATCATTATTATATTTATTATGAACAAAAAAAACATGAACAACAAAAAAAAAGAGAACGAAAAACAAAAAAGTGCAAATTCAAAGTTTCGATAACAAGTACACACACCCACACACACACACACACACAATTATAGTGCATATACAAACATACTTACATATATATATATATATATATTGAATATATAATTATCTTATGTGTAAAACTCTCACGCGCTCTCTTTCTAACCAAACAAACCAACTACATACATACATCATAGTTAGTATATGCATATGTGTATCTAAGCTAACCCTAAGAGCTCTGTTGTTTTCCTTCTAAAGCACCCCGAGCTACTTTCATTCCATTAGCAAAAGGTTTTTTTTGTTTAGTCGAAATCATGTATTAATTTTATTTTTGTTTCATTTGTACGCCATCTAAGTATTATTTTGTGTTTTTTTTTTCTTTCTTTCGTTTGTTTTGTTAAGCAATCATTGTTTCATAATCATATGTTGTAAATTGTTCCGTCCAAAATAAGAAAACCAAAAAAAAAAAAAAAGAACAAAACAAAAAAAAAACAAAAGAAACATAATAAGCAACATAACAAAAATGTAAACAAATGCAAAGGCAATTAACACAGTTTTGTATGTATGTCGTCTTTCTGTATTTTTGTAGTCCTTTGCTTCTGCTGAAACCGAAAATGCACATATTGTAAATAATTAATTACAATATATACTAAAAATACTTTTCTGTCAAATGCAAGGACTACACACACACGCTCTCACACACCCAAAACACACACACACACACTCACACTGCTAAAAAATCGATTGATTTGAGGTTTTATAAAATAATTTACAAATCATTTTATGTACATATATATATATATATGAATATTCTTGCAACAATTTCAACTTTTCAATTTCAATTAGGAATTGTTTTCTAATCAACTGCTAATCCATGATCTGTCTTCTTCTCCGTGGGTTAGTTATTGAGCCGTTCCTGTTAGATTATTGATCATAAATACGCTTTAAGTTGATATAGTTCTTAAAAACTGCATTAATTCGAACCGGCTGACCCTTGAATCGTGGAATAAAACACTCGAGCTTTGCCATAATCTCACAACGTCTTTTGCGGCAGAGTTGGATTGCTCCAGAGTGAGTGAACAAAAAGGAGTTGTTCATTAAACGGAAAAAGTAAACTTGTTCCTCTTTAATTGTTATTTTTTTTTGTTCCATGACTCTTGTTTCATGACTCTTGTTCCAACTCTCTCTCTTGTTTCAGAACTCTTGTTCCAAAACTCTTGTTTCGAGACTTTTGTTCCGAGATTCTTGCTTCGCGACTCTTGTTCCGAGACTCTGTTTTCGTGACTCTTGTTCAGAGACTCTTGGTTCGAGACTCTTGTTCCGAGACTCTTGTTTCGAGACTCTTGTTTCGAGACTCTTGTTCTGAGACTCTTGTTCCGTGACTCTTGTTTCGTGACTCTCGTTTCGAGACTCTTGTTTCGTGACTCTTGTTTCGAGACTCTTGTTCCAAGTCTCTTGTTTCGTGACTCTTGTTCCGTGATACTTTTTTCGTGCCTCTTGTTCCGAGACTCATGTTTCGTGACTCTTGTTCCGAGACTCTTGTTCCGAGACTCTTGTTCCGAGACTCTTGTTTCGTGACTCTTGTTCCGTGACTCTTGTTTCGTGACTCTTGTTTCGTGACACTTTTTTCGTGCCTCTTGTTCCAGAACTCTTGTTCCGAGACTAATGTTTCGCGACTTTTGTTTCGAGACTCTTGTTTAGAGACTCTTGATTCGTGACTCTGTCGTCTCTTGTTCCGTGACTCTTGTTTCGTGACTCATGTTTCGATACTCCTGTTCCGTGACTCTTGTTCTGAGACTCTTGTTCCGAGACTCATGTTTCGAGACTCTTCCTTCGCGACTTTTGTTCGAGACTCTTGTTCCGAGACTATTGTTTCATGACTCTTGTTTCGTGACTCTTGTTCCGAGACTCTTGTTCCAAGTCTCTTGTTTCGTGACTCTTGTTCCGTGATACTTTTTTCGTGCCTCTTGTTCCGAGACTCATGTTTCGTGACTCTCGTTTCGAGACTCTTGTTCCGAGACTCTTGTTCCGAGACTCTTGTTTCGTGACTCTTGTTCCGTGACTCTTGTTTCGTGACTCTTGTTCCGTGACACTTTTTTCGTGCCTCTTGTTCCAGAACTCTTGTTCCGAGACTAATGTTTCGCGACTTTTGTTTCGAGACTCTTGTTTAGAGACTCTTGATTCGTGACTCATGTTTCGATACTCTTGTTCCGTGACTCTTGTTTCGTGACTCATGTTTCGATACTCCTGTTCCGTGACTCTTGTTCTGAGACTCTTGTTCCGAGACTCATGTTTCGAGACTTTTGTTTCGAGACTCTTCCTTCGCGACTTTTGTTCCGAGACTCTTGTTCAGAGACTCTTGATTCGTGACTCTTGTTTCGAGACTCTTGTTCCAAGTCTCTTGTTTCGTGACTCTTGTTCCGTGATACTTTTTTCGTGCCTCTTGTTCCGTGATACTTTTTTCGTGCCTCTTGTTCAGTGATACTTTTTTCGTGCCTCTTGTTCCAGAACTCTTGTTCCGAGACTCTTGTTTCGAGACTCTTGTTCCGAGACTCATGTTTCGATACTCTTGTTCCGTGACTCTTGTTACTTCTCTTGTTTCGTGACTCTCGTTTCGAGACTCTTGTTCCGAGACTCTTGTTTCGTGACTCTTGTTCCGTGACTCTTGTTCCAAGTCTCTTGATCCGTGACACTTTTTTCGTGCCTCTTGTTCCAGAACTCTTGTTCCGAGACTAATGTTTCGCGACTTTTGTTCCGAGACTCTTGTTCAGAGACTCTTGATTCGTGACTCATGTTTCGATACTCTTGTTCCGTGACTCTTGTTTCGTGACTCATGTTTCGATACTCCTGTTCCGTGACACTTGTTCCGAGACTCATGTTTCGAGACTTTTGTTCCGAGACTCTTTCTTCGCGACTTTTGTTCCGAGACTCTTGTTCCGAGACTCTTGTTTCATGACTCTTGTTTCGTGACTCTTGTTCCGAGACTCTTGTTTAGAGACTCTTGTTTCGTGACTTTAGTTTCGAGACTCTTGTTCCGAGACTCTTGTTTCTTGACTCTTGCGTCTTGACTCCCCGGTGGCTATAAACTGGCCGGCCCTGGTATAAACCAACAAAAAAAAAGGTTTATTTGATAGATCGATCTCAATGAGTTCGTTTCAATTTGGCACTTCAGTGTATTGTCTGTAGTTCCGCAGGGTAGTTTTCTAGGACGAAAGGAATGTTGCACATATCTAAGAAGCAAAATTCAGATTTTCCATTTGGTACACACAATTTGCAAGAATATATATATATATACATATAATCTTTGGCATAATCGAATTTAGTTTCTATTTTTGGTTTTAATGTTTCCCCTCAATATATATATATATATCACACTCTCCTACACCAATTTACAAACTTGGGCATATCTTTTGGCATAAGCCAAGCTGCACTGCCATATATGTGGTGAAACTCTAGACATATATATACTAAGCATCCAGCATTTATCCAGTGCCATACACACACACACACACGCACAATCAATCATGATGAGATGAGAGCCTCAATCCTGACACGGCATGCCTCGAGCTTAAACTCCCTCCAACAAAAAATCGTAGACTTAAACTCTGTGCTTGATGAATATTGGGAATGATACTTATTACACTGATTGAGTTTTGGATCATGATTGATTGTGAAAAAACAAAGATAGAAAATTTTGTTTTTACTAATTATATATAGACAAATGCTTAAGCTTTCTTTTGACAAATTGTATCATCATGTTATATGTATATCGATTCCAATGCAAAGACTTTTTTTTAATTATAATTAATATTATTATTATTATTTTGTAAGACAAATGTTAGCTGTTCTAGTCACACACACACACACACACACACAACACACACACATACACACTCATAGTTGATATACTACCTAAGTAGCAATCATTTTGCCATGCTCCCCTCAATCCTAAGGCTAAGCTGTATGAATGTACTAAATATTTGTAATATCAAACAAAATGAAATGCATTTTCTGTTTAATCATAAAATTATCTAGTTAATATATATACATATATATATATATATATAAATATATCTAGCGCCGGCTAAGTGTAATGCTACAAAAAAAAAAAAAACGAAAACGAAATATACCAGAAATTCTAAGTGTAAGGCATGAGGAAAACCAAAATAAAACTTGTTTATGCTGCTTTTATGAATATTAAAATGAAAACGAAAACAAAACTTATATGTAAAACAAATGAAAAATCGCTTAAAAAACTCAAAACTAAAGCAAGTCGAACATTTAAACAAATTATTGCCAAGTAAGTTCTATATATGAATGTCCCACCTGCCTGGCCATCCCGCTTATACCTCCCCGCCCCCCTTTTACCGCTAAATGATTTGCACCAAAAATAAAAAAAAAAAAAAAAAAATGAAAAACAAACGTAAACGAGAAGAATCCATGTAAAATGGACAATTTTTAAAGCCACCGCCGCATAATTGTTAACAGATTGTATCAGTTATTAACGTAGTTGTTGTGTATGTATGTCTGTAAGTATGTAAATGTGTGCTTACTTCGAAAACAAAAACTAAAAAAAATACTCAATTCTTGTTGTTATTAAGATCTAGTGATATGATTTCCGATTTCCTTAAGTTTTCTTTTGTGAAAGAGCAAGCAAAAAGCAAATCGCAACCGCAAAAATATATATGTATGTATTAACCTCCCCCCCTTCCCCCACCACACACACACACACACACACACACACTCTCACATAAACACACTCTAGCCGGAGAAAAGCTTCTATATTACCATATAGTATATATCGTATACATATATATATGCCGCATATAAAACAAACTATATATTGTAACCGTAATCGTATGCAAACGTTTTTGCTTGCTTTTTGTTGTTTTCCTTTTGACCCACACCCAATCGATCAGTTGTACCTTATTTTTATGCCTATGTTATCACCGAAAGCAAAATGCAAATTGAAATTATAGTTGCCATGTAAAACAAACATATTTTAGTAGTTTTTATTATCATATTCCTAAGTAAAACCAAATCACACAAACACATTTTGTTTAATCAAAAAAAAAACAAAGGCAAAGAAAAACAATTGCAAAAACAAAACACAACAACAATGAAATGAATGAAATGGAAACAAAATATTATAAATATTCAAAAACTGACAACAAAAATTAATTTAAATAAAAAATAATTTATTAATAAACCACATATTATGAAATGACATAAAACAAAAGACAAGGAATTTATGTGGTTTTTTTTTTTTTTTAAATTCTGAAGAAGGAGCATGGCAGTGGGAAACTTAACATTTTGTAAGGTAAGGTAAAAAGGGAAAAGTTATTCGATATTTTATATTCAAGTTGAGTAAGCACTTGATGGATACCCTTCAGAGCATATATGAGGGAAGTGAAGCAGCTGCGACATAAATCGGGGGACAAGTTGATAAGTCCTCTCCTTTTTTCGCTATAGCTTAACTATATACTATATTATCTTCCACAAGGACTAAGGAGCACGAGCTGAAAGCTCTTCTATACCCCAATAATGTTGTGATATTTGCTGAGTCTCCCACAAAACTGCAAAAAATATTATAAATGCGCTTGAAGAATACTGTTAAACATGGAGCCTCAAAGTGAATACAGAATATTCCAAGATCTGAACTTTTAACAGGCATTAGAGAAGACTAGCCCAGAATGGAAAGTGGCACCTTTACAAAAACAAAAAAGATCCATTAGAAATTTATATTTTAATATCCATAAATGTATATTAAATATATTACATTATTTTACCTCAAATGGATAAACAACAAGTAAGAAATACGGTCCAGTCTGACTGTATTATTTTCTGTAACTGCCAAAGTTTGTACATAACTGATCAATTTTAAGGGGGGAGATACAATTAGACCGACCAAAAAATTTATTTTTTGCTTAAATAGTTAGTACATTTTCTGGAGAATACGGTCAGAGTCCTATATTGAAATTTAAAGCCTTTTTATTATACACTTGAAAAGTGTATATTAATTTTGCCCAGAAGTTTGTAACGCATAGAAATATTAATTTCCGACCCCATAAACTATATATATTCTTGATCAGGACGACAAGCCGAGTTCATCGTAGCGTCACTAATCGTGGTACATGTTAGTTTTATATGCTTCCACATAATTCTGGAAAAATTTATCAAAATCGGATCACTATATCATATAGCTGTCATATAAGGGGTGGGTCAAAAAACTAGTTCTAGTGAGAAAAATTTTTTAGTTTTCCATCGTAGCTTCACCAATCATAGTTTGTATTAGTTTTATATGCTTCCACATAATACTGGAAAAATTTATCAAAATCGGATGACTATATCATATAGCTGCCATAGAAACGATCGGTCAAAAAACAAGTTCTAATGAGGAAAACTTTTTTGTTTTCTATCGTAGCGTCCCCAATCTTGGTATATATTAGTTTTATATGCTTTCACATAATTTTAAAAAAAATTATCAAAATCGGATGACTATAACATATAGCTGCCATAGGACCGATCGGTCGGAAAATGTGTTTTACTAGAAAAAGTTTTTTTTTATGGTATCAAATTTTTATTATCAATGATTTACAAATTTTAAATATCTGATATCAATATATATTTTACCGGTTAAATCAGTTGGAGTTAAGTTTTTCAAGTGTATTAAAACTTCGGCACAGTCGAAGTTAGCTTTGCCTTCTCGTTTTTCTTCGTTTTTCGAAGACGCTTCATAGAGAGAATACACATATACGAGTGCGAGAATACCCTTTTCCACAAAACAGTATTTTTTTTTAGTTTTTATTTGAGTTTTATCCTAGTGCTTCAAGAATATTTCTTTTAAATTACTCCACTAGTCACAAAAAGTTGATAATGATAATAATTTTTCAGTCTTCCTACTTTTACATCTTAATACTAACAATATTTAGACTTATTTGTAACATTCCTATTAACTAAGATCACAAAGCTATTATATATATAATTTAGACAAAAGTGAGAATATAAAAAAAGAGTACAAACAAACGAAAGTGAAAAGAAAAAACAATATATAAATGATTATGTTAATTGTTCCTGAAGATTTTGAAGTTGGCGTAGAGGATAACTCAAAATCTAATCAACCGATTTGGCTGTGGGTTTCTTCTTTATAACATTAGCTACTATATGAACTAAACCATTTTGGAATTTTATAAAAATGTATAATTTTTTAATTGCTAAAAAAATTGAAAAAAATTGGTATAGTGCCTCTTCAAGCACGCGCCATTGTTTGTTATTGTTAAACTTATATTTTTTTTTAAACAATCTTTTTTTTTTGCCGTCCCAATTCTATCTCCCCCCTTAAGTGTGGGACTACACCAGTGTAGGGCGCGTCCTTATAGCGTGTGCATAGGCAAAGGTCGCTGTAGCAGCGACGTCGCACACCAACACTATAAGCCTACTGCGCTGCTGAAAATTTCGTATCGGTTGCTACGCACACATGCATAGCTAAAATACGATTGTATTGTATGCCCTACACTGGACTACACCATCATGCCGGCGGTGATATCCAGCTAGTTTACACTAGTTTACAGCCAAAATAACCCCTTGAAGCCATTATTTTTTTTTGTATGGGTTTTAGATTAAAGTTAAAATTGGCTGTTACAGCGCCCTAATGGTGCCAAGCCGAGCTTCTCTCAATCAATCTCTCGTGTGTCTTTTAAAAGGGACCTAAAATAGTTTTACGCCGAATCCGAACAGCAAAGTTTTTGAGAAGCTTTTTCAAGGCTACATACTCCAACATCTGGTGCCAACAGCTGTAAAGATGACCTTGTGCGTAAAAGTTTTAAAGAAAAAACTTTTAATTAGATGTTCCAAGGCGGGATCGAACCCACAACTTCCCGCACGGTAGGCACACACGCTACCCACTGAGCCACACAAGGCCATTACTTACTCACTTAAAATAAATTTTGTATGGACACGTTTTTGAGATTAGATTAGAGATTAAAATCTTTAGATGAAGTCAAGCAAGGTATAAATATAAAGTGTATAAAATTTCCAAATTTTTCCATCATCGTGTTCCAATTGGTTTAGTAGTTTGAATGCTACAAACAAAAATATTTAAAAAACATTTTTTAATTTTTTTTTTTAAATTCCGAAAAATGTTTAAAATGAAAACCGACTAATTGTTATGTTATGCTATTTTTTTCATTTAAAGAAAAGGATCCCCTTCTGATCCGTTAGCGGAAAATTAGTCGTAATTTCCAACTTAAAATCGTCACAAATTGGAAGGGAATTGGGTTGTTTTGGGATAGGAAGCGATTTGTAGATCAAATCGGATTAAATATATTTTTACCCAAATTAAAAAGTTAAATATTCTTAAAGCATATGCAACCGTATTTTGACTTCAGCACAAACGAAATTAGCTTTGTCTTAGAATTTTGTCGTACATTTGCTGACAAATCTAATGGAAACACACACAAAATCAAGGGAACAGGGTATTTTGTAGTCAACTCGTATTTTTTGAAAGGCATGCAGAATTGAAGGACCATTGAAAGACACTCTACATACATTCGAGTCCATTCGTGCGGAATCTGAGTGTCCAACAGAATCAAACGGGATGGAAAATATTTTTAAATTTTGGGAACATCTCGAGAACAATTTTTATTTCTGATTTTTAATCAAAATTATGTCATATCATTTGAAAAACGAACTTAATAGTTTTGGGTGCCACGGAAGCCGTAGGAATCCCGCGGAACACGTCCCCGCACACGTTCCAGCAGAAATCCTGAATTTTTTTAGTGAAAATTCCGAACCTTAAAAGATTTATTATCTGTGGGAAATTACATGGAAATTTTTAAATTTACTAATTATAAATTCATCTTGTGTCGTTCCAAAGATTTTAAAATATTTCTGACCTGCCTGCCGAAAAAACGCTCTCTGGCAACTTTGTTCTAAAATGCTTACTTTCAAGAAGATCTATTCTTGAATTCGAGAATAAATCATGCTTGAAATGAAGACGACTTAATTTAAAACCGAGCAGATCGAGCTTCAAAATTCATGCTTCATTTCAGTATTTTCTTTTTGGATCCAAGAAGATTCTGTCTTGCCGAACTTCTGACACGAAATCTGCATAATATCTAGCACGATCTGCTCGCTTTTTTCTCTGAGTGTATGCGTATATCCTTCACAAAACCTTCCAAGATTTCCTCTATAGAAAGTCTTATCCAATTATATTTTTCACATAATTGCTCCAAACCAAAAAAAAAAAAAAAAAAAAAACAGCAACTAAATTGCGTCTGTTCTTGAAATTTACGCAACATTTGGCGCGTCTTTTGACATTTGTCGTTGATGGCGTCAACCTGTAATCGTTAGGCCCCGCCGCCCACTCGTTGAGGATCAATAACAACGTTCTACGGTTAATTGTAAGAACTTCCAATTTGAGCAAACGCCATGAACGCATAAGGCACAGCACGGGCACACACACACACACATGGACCGAGAGGGGCATTCGCATTCGCAGATGCTAGCCCAGTGGAGCGTGTATAAAAGCTGTGGGAAAACGCTTCACTGTCTCAGTTGGCTCAAAATTTTCGTGCGCGTTTCAAGTTTCGATTTCGGCTTCGGTTTCAAACATCTACCTATTTTTTTTTTTTGTCATCATGTCTTTCATTGGGAATACCTCGGACCTGGAGTGTGAAAAGAATGAATATCCCCGGTCGCGTCCTACGGGCATTGTGACCAAGGTGGCGGCCCATAAGCTCTCGGCGGAGCCCAAATGGGTGGATAAGCGGGAGGATGATTCAGATTCGGAGGTGTCGTCGCCCGATAATTTTCTGACCAAAGGTTCCTTACATGTCAAACTGCTAACTGCTTGGAATATACTCTCCACTAACCGCCTGCTTGTCATCTGCGGAACACTAACCCGAACACACACATCCCATCCCATCTTACAGGCGCCTTTCTACTGACCCCCTCCTATGAACTATCCATGGAACGGGCCGCTCTAATATGTGAAAAAATGACTTTCAAGGGCTGCTTCAGCTTGACGAAAACTGCTACAGGAATTCTATTTAAATTCTCACATCCAGATGATTATCAGGCGGTGTTCAAGAAGGGCTTCCACAAGGTGACCGGAGCGCGCTTCTATCGCAAAGTGAGTGGCGTCAACTTGAAAATTTGTTTAATAAGGGCAGTCCTCCTTTCATACTAACCCGCCGTTGCACTATGGGAAAAAAGTCGATATGTTTTTTTTTTTTTTTTGGCATAAACTTTATATACATATTAAGAGGTGCAGATCCTTCTGATTGCTGTACGCCTTTAAAGATATTGCAACCAGGTTGTATACGTACCAAAGTGGATAAAAACCGTCGTGTTCATAAATTATGTTTTTTTCTTCTTCTATCAATAAAATCCTCAAATCTCTGTTTTACAAGTTTAATCAAAGTCTATATAAAGTTGAGACGGAAACATCTGGACATTTTTATATCTTTTTGCACTGGTTTGCACTTTAAAAGATATATCCAATCTAACATAATGCATAACCCAAACATTTACCAATTGAACAACAAGACATAATAGTGACAAAACATTTTCCAAAAGTTTGAATCCCTCCAAGTCAGCGGAAGTTTCTCTCCAATCAATCAACTGACTTTGTGCATTTTGATCTAATAACACTATTTCACAGCGAAAAAGACCCATTGAAGTCATTATTTTTTAATGATGTATTTTGGAATGCTGAACTCAAAAATGAATTTAAAAAAATTTTGTTTGGATACGTTTTTGAGTTAGAACTTTTATTTAGTTTTTCGGTAGGTATCCATACTTTTTAAGCCATATCTCAAGTTACAAACTTTAGATGAAGTCAAGCAAGGGATTTATCAAAAGGTTATGCAATTCCCAATAATCTAGTCGAAGAACATTTTCCAATCGGTTTAGTAATTTAAAAGTAAGAAGCAAAAATATTTCGAAAAAAATGATTTTTTTCTCAAAAAAGTGAAAAATTTGATTTTCTAAAATGTGTAAATAATTGAAAATAAAAATCAAAAAATTGTTTTTTCTTTTATTCTTACAAATTGCCCTATTACGAAAAAAATATGGCGTTGATGATGAAAATCTGTGGATAAATAGCGAATTTGCACGTTTTTGAGAAAAAAATAGATTTTTTCGAAATATTTTTGCTTGACCAAACCGATTGAAACGAGATCTTTAACTAGATTATTCAAAATTGCGTACTCTTTAGATTAATACCTTGCTTAACGACATCTAAAGTTTCTATTTTGAGATATGTCATAAAATGTAAGGGTACCTACCGAAAACCCAAAAAAAAAAAAAATTCTAACTCAAAAATTTTTGAATTCCATTTTTGAATTCAGCATTCCAAACTACATAAGAAAAAAATAACAGCTTCAATGGGTATTTTCATTTTTATTTTTTTTTTTGTAAACTAGTGTAATTGTTATAATATTGACTTTATGCCAAAAAACAACAAAATCGAACTATTACCCCTAGTGCGTTGTGTTAAACCGAAAATTGATCTCAACCACATTTTTCCAGCAATCATTGTCGCGGAGTGTGAGTATTGGAATAAAAAAAAATACATGCATAGGCACAGACACAGATACAGAAAATTATACTCATCATCCACGTACCTTAACGCATCCCCAATGATAAACGATAACCAACCAATTGTGTGTATCTGTGTGTACTCCCTGATCTAGATTGCCATACCATGCCGACCGCGCAAAACCTTCACGCTCTATGTACTGGATGTGCCGGAGGATTTGCCCGTTGAGGATATACGACATGCCATGTATAAGTTTGATTCGGTGGTGGAAGTGGTACGTTTGCATATCTATTCAAGCCTAACATCCAGCTCGACCAGCAACACCAGCAGCGCGGACAAGGGCGTTGAAGGTGAGCAGACGACGCAGACTTTGCGCAGAGCGGCCATAAGAAGTAATGTACCGACAATTCGATATGGCATACATACTCGTATGTATAAAACCAAGCGCTTGGAAAGGGTTTCAGTTGATCCTTTGTTGTGCAAGAAAAGCCGGAAAAGGGCAAGAAAGTGTGTAATTAGGTCAGTTTTCTCAACTTAACGATTAGTTTACGCATTACTTTTTTGTATAGAAGTGTTAATACATCAAAAAATGATGGAATCTTTTAAGAGAGTTGGAAATTGGAAAACTTCTTACCTACTAAAAGCACTTGAGAATTATAATTCAGCAAAGTAAATGTCAAAGATAATAGCTTGTGACCTAAAAGCAAACTGGCACAGTAGGAAAGGGAATTATACACAAGAGTATGAAAGCAAGAAAGTTTGGATTAAGGAAAGACAACGGATAAAGAAGAAACCCCAATTTTTGAATCGTAATCTAAATCTAAACACAAAAATGTTAAGCAAATGTTAATATGTATAAGTCGATGGACGATTTTCAACCACTAATTAAACCCTAGTTTGGTATATTCACCCAAATCTCAGAACTTTCTCTATGATATGTAGCCTCAGCTTTATGAACCATATTCTCAATGTATTTTTATAAAAGGAAAGTAGAAGCCGAAGATTAAATACACTAGCAAATGCTCGCTCCAAATTATCTGACCGATAGGATTTATATATCAAAATACAGGACACAAATGTCAGATTTTGCTTAATTTCTAAAATCATTATAAATCTGATTGTTTACTTATCCCATAGCTGACATCCATTATAAAAGCATAGATCGTATATTTAAAACCACAAATTTATTCTCACTTAAGTTCATTTCACGATCGATTGAATCAATGGCAGCTATATGACATAGTCAAACGATTTTGATCAAATTTTGCAGATCTGTTTGAAAGCATGTAATATTTTTTAAAGCTGAGTTTAAGAACGCTATCATTCGAAACAAAACAGTTTATTTGGAATACTACATATGGAATACTATATACTAAGATAAAGTCATCCGATCCGGACGGTTCCTACATATTCGCAGCGTGCAGAATAAAGATTATTCTGTGGAACATTTTAGCCCTATAGCTTTCAAACTGAGACAGCCGGACAGAGCTTAATCTACTCTGCTCGTCGTTCTGATCATGTTTGTATTTATAAAGT
Organism: Lordiphosa mommai; assembly: GCA_018904225.1. Lineage (NCBI taxonomy): Eukaryota > Metazoa > Arthropoda > Insecta > Diptera > Drosophilidae > Lordiphosa > Lordiphosa mommai. Next base: position 207,840 of record JAEIFT010000340.1, on the reverse strand, counting down.
TTGTGGGGTCGGAAATAATTATTTTATTGCATTGCAAATTATTGGTCAAATTTTAAAATGGTCTACCAAACTTGACACAATTTTTGACGAAATAATGGTGTTACCCGGGTTTAAGTGGCATATTTTAAGTGTCTGAAATGAATAATCAGTAAAAATCACGGCTGAAGATGGTTCGGCTTGAATCAATCGTAAAGACTAAGTCGGGATTTACACCATGAAGCAAACTTCATGAAGTTTTCTTAGTAGGCGTGGAATTTAGAGGAAATTTTTCAGAACTTTTAAACGAATAGTAAAGAAATACATTTTAATTTCTCGCCTACTAAGAAAATGAAGTTTGCTTCATCATGTAAATCCCGTCTTAGTTTAGGTTTGGACCGGTTTCTAAGCTTCTCAAACTCAAGGTTACGATTCGATCCTTGGTTCATAGCTTCTTAGATTGAGCAAACTGGTAAAAGAAGAAACCTGTCCAGCTTCATTTTGTTGAAAAAGAACGCGACTTCTCATGACAGATTTTTGAAATTGTAAGAAAGCCACTTCCTTCTATGAATAAAATAGTGCGACAATGGTATTTAAATGTCACAACTTGACTTTTGCTTTATTTTCCTTATTAAAATCGTAAAATACCAAATTTAAATATGATTTTTAAGCCGCATCATCACTAGCCGAACCTTTTCCAAACAAATTCCAAACCAATGGGAGGTCATAAAATTTTTAAGAACCCAAACCGAACCGGATTTACGTACCTTAGCTCTGGATCGGTTTGCAGGCTTGGTAAAAAATAATTGATTCTGTCAAGTTTTAACGATACTAGAAGACTATAGATTGAGAAACCTTTCCCTGAATTAAATGATTTTATGTAAGAATCAAACAAAACGCTAACAAAAATAACTCTTAAAATCAAGAAATTCTCTTGAAATGGCAAAAATAAACGTTTAAAAAATTTACAGAAATGTGAAAATCTTAAATCCAGAATAACAATATTTTTTTTAAATTCGAGGGCGGTTAAAAACGTTCTCCCAAAAAAAAAATGTGTAGTGATGGTAGTCAGAAAAAAGCATCTCCAACCTTATAAAGCAAAGGTGCCCAAAGCCTATGCTCTAACAGCTCAACTGTTGTTGCAATGTGCACAGCAATAGACACACAGACGAACACATACTTACAGCACCAGGTAAAAATCGGTTTCTCCGCATCTCTTTCAAGTAGTTGGTGTTCTTTAACAAATGTTTTTCATCATGTATTGATATCTGCTCTGTCGTAAGCGGGCTATGGGCATTCCAGCTATAAAGTATATATTTACTTTTGATCAGCATCAACAGCCGAGTCGACTTAACCATGTCCATTTGTCCGTGTGTAAGCTAAGATGTGAGGGATGGTAAGAGCTAGAGGAGGTTTCAAGTGTATGGAACATAAACTTCTTATACCTGCAGGTAGATCAAGTTTACTTTACATTTTTTGCCACGTCCAGTTTATTCGTTTGATAGATTGTCATGTCTCATGCGTCGAACAGTGTGAACCCAGCCTAACTTTTTCGAAAATACTATTGAAAACCCCAAGAATCTCATTATATATCATCGAAATTTTGTCATCGCTTAAAATTCACAAAAATCCCAAAAACAAATTATGCATTTCCTTTTGACTCAGATTTGATTAATTTTGAAAACTTGATTTTGGTTTCTTGGACTAATTTTCTTAGAACTATCCCTAGAGTGGGTTTCGCTTTACGCCTGGTACAGACATATCGCTCATTTACTTCAAGACGGTCATGACTTAAAACGCTTTTAAGGGTTTTAATGAATTCCCACCATCTTACCTTACCATTTTACGAATATATATGAAAATATGACTCTTTCGAGAAGCCAAACTATCTTCACTTGAAAACGTCTGCAGAACTGAGATATGTCGTTCTTGTGAGTTAAAAAAGTTGGAAAATGTGAAATAAAAAAAAAAGTTACATTCTAACTTAAAAAGTATATAAAAATTTAATAAAGTATAGAACATGATAGGGCGAATATTTCTGCATCATTAAATCGAAATCGTGTTTTTTTGAGTAATGACAGTCTTGAAGTAAGTAAGTAAGACGGGATTTACACGATGAAACAAACTTCATTAAGTTTTCTTAGTAGGCGAGAGATTTAAATGTTCTTTTATACATTTTGTTTAATAGGTCTGAAAGAAGTCCCCTGATTTTCACGCCTACTAAGAAAACTTCATGAAGTTTGCTTCATCGTGTAAATCCCGACTAAGTAGTTTCAACCTGGCCCCCCCTTCCGTTTGCTCAACTCGCACCTAATTGTCATCAAAAACTTTTCTATATTTTCACACTTAAAATGTTTTTTTTTTTAAATTTGTAAAATTTTCTTGCCTATTTAACGGCGCAACGTAACAAAATTTCAACAGCCTTTTTCCAAGTGCCAATCAAAATTTGACTGTTTGTGTATTTTTTTTTACACCCCCCCAAGCACCATTCAATTTTGTCATGTTCCCCAATTCCAGGCAGCAGCAGCTCGAAAAATGTGGGTTTGGGCGGTCCAGTGGGCTCAGTGGGCGATGCCATTGAAAAAGCCGAACGTCCAGAGCGTCGTGAACTGCCACCGGCTGTCATACGCATCACACTGGCCTCCATGGATGAGTATAACATTTTGTTGCAGAATGGCCTGAACTTTTATGATGCCACATTCTTTCCAACCGATGCGAATATTTCCCTAAAAGGCGCCAAAATTGACTACAAGCGCAGGTAATGTAGTGCCCCCGGCTCCCCCCCCCCCCCTCTACTCCACCCACCCGATTCGATTAACCAATTTGGCATAACCGTAGAATGCTCGATGGCTCGATACCGGGGCGTGTGCGCGAGCTGCTTCCCGTTTTTGATGCAGCTGGCTTCTGCAAATTGCCTCCACCCACCAGCAAGCTAATTAAGCCGCCGAGGTCATGAATGAACACAGCAACAGCCGCCCCCCATATCCAAACCCACATTGACGACAACATTTCTATTTGAATTTGGTATATATTTTTTTTTTTTGAACGGATGCGTGAACGTTTCCGTTGCCGCTACATAATAATTCCTCTTTTGGCTACCATTTTTTTCCTATCTTTGTGAACTCTTTACCTTTTTTTTTTTTTTTTGCTTAGTTTTTATGATTAAAGGCCCATATATGGCGGCATAGCGTCTAATTTGTTTGATTGTCTAACAACAAAAAATATATAAAAAAAAATACAAAAAATAAGAAAAACACTTTTCAATGGCAAACGGAAATCAACTAATTCAATTTGATAAACAATTTCTTGTATATGGCAATTCCATTTTCTGGTTATGATAACTTGTAATAACATGCGAATATTTATGATATCATAAATCAAATGAAATGCGTTCAAGACGCACATTTATGTTTTACTGGGGGGAGGAGGGCGGATATGGATATGGTGAAAGGTGATCACAGTTAACAAATGATTTATAATGGACCTGGAATCACAATAGATTACATTTGGGTTCATTGACTTATTCCGTATTGCCGGATACCAGTCCAAACGGTTCAGTACAGGTCAGTGGGTACTTGTAGGTTGCTATATATATTTCTGGCCTAATAATGAAAACGCGAATATTTATGATCAAAAATGGTTTTATTGTTTTTCAAAGTATTCTCCAGCAAGATTTATACACTTTTGCATGCGCTCAAACCAGTTGTCGAAGCACTTTTTCCACTCCGATTGAGACACCTCCAAAACATGGTTTTTGAACTCTTCAACAGTATCTTCTGGCGACGAAAATCGTTGACCACACATTTTTCCCTTGATGTGCGGGAATAAAGAGAAGTCATTGGGTGGGATGACCCATCAGTTCGACGTTTTGGGCGCTCAAAAAGGCGCTGGTGTGAGCTGATGTGTGAGACTTCGCATTGTCATGGTGCACAATGATCTGTCTTCTCTTGTTCGTTTTCCGAATTTCTCCGAAGACTTCAGGCAAACAAATTGTGGTGTACCACTCAGAATTGACCGTCCTACGTTGCTCAAGCGGAACAGTCGCCACATGAACAGTATTACCGAAGAAACAGGCAACCATTTGCTTCGAAGTGTTTCTTCCACGAACGACTTTCGTTGGATTTGGCTCGTCTTCGAAGACCCACACGGTCGATTGCTGTTTTGTTTCGGGCTCATAAGCATAGATCCTTGATTCGTCACCTGTGACGATCTTATAAACGTCTTTTGAAACACCGCGATTATATTTTTTAAATTTTCTGTGCACCAATCCACACGAGCCTTTTTTTGCGCGTTTGTCCAATTGTGCGGGATCCAACGAGAACAAATCTTTTTCACGCCCAGGTGTTCATGCAATATCGAATGTATGCTGGTGGAAGAAATGCCCAAGGATGCCACTATCTCACGGTATGTCACATGACAATCTTGCATTAGCAGTTCACGCACGGCATCCATGTTTTCTGGCACAACGACCGTTTTTGGATGACCTTTGTCTTCAAGCGAGCGTCGCCCGCGATTGAATTCATTAAACCAATTTTTCAAAGTGCTATAAGATGGTGCTTCTTCGCCATACAAAGATTTAAGTTCATCGTTGCACTCTTGTCGTGATAATCCACGTCAAAAGTTGTGAAAAATGATTGCACGAAAATGTTCACGAGTTAATTCCATTTTTCTGACGAGGTAAGTTTTTGATTAATCGTTAATCGATATCAAACGTGGTCACACATGAAAGAGTTGTATGGAGCTTTTATCGATAAAAGTCCAAACTTTTTTTTGGGAAAATGCCAATTGGTCCTAAAATGGCTAGAAGTGACCTAGGCCAGAAACTTAAATAGCAACCCACGTAATGCGTAGACAGCGGCATATTTCAAATAATGATCTATAGTTCATTTTAAGATCCATAGTTCATTTTTTGAAAAAATATACCACCTATGGTTAAAGGTATCAGGAATTTCCAGTATCTATGGATAAAGGTAAAAACAGGAAGAATGTTTTAAAAGGTTTAATAAAAAGTGACTTTTAGTATACCCTGTTGAGGGCATCTTTAAGGTAGCCAATAAATGTTGGAGAGGCGTTTGCCGAAATTTTGGTTGGCACTCGGACGGCTCCCGGTGCATTGTTGGGCTTGCATTTTAAAAGGCACATACAACGTCTTGTCGATTTCTTCTACCTTGATGTTTAGGATCTCCAGGCTTATTATAGAGAAGATTAGAAAAGTATCGTGCCAGGTCTGTTGAATTCATCTCTATATTCTTTCGTGTGCTGCCTTCATTAAGCCTTCTAACAAGGGCCCAAAATGTTTATATGTTCCCATAGGATCACATGGGTATAACTTTTTCCATTGCCACTTCCATCTTTCTGTAAAAACCCTGTTGCTTTTGTAAGCAAATGTATTTAAAGAGCTCGTTGATATTTCGATAGGTCTCTTTGTCTTCAGGTATATTTAAGTAAATCTCGCTTGTTTAAGTGAGCTGACTAACTCCGCATCGAACTAGGGTTGTTTCCATCTTGGCATGAACTTCGCTGCTGATGCTGACAAGATCGTCTATGTCCAGTTACGACTTAACTGCAACGACCTATGTCAGCTCCAGCCTAGTTGCATATTCAGGCGATTTTTCTGGGATTCACCTTAGTTTGGGTAATAGCTCGCTCTTCACTGTGTTCCTTGAAAGTGTCCTAGCCAATTGTATTATTAAAGGCCTCATTTCAGATGGCTTACAAATTTATTTCGCCACTATACTTCATATAAATAAGACAGCTTTTCAAAAGCATTCAGCTTTTAGAACTTTTCAAATGTGTTTCTATTCACATGAAGTACAGTGCTCGACCTGATCGGGGGGCCTTAAAATAAAAATCCATTTTGATTTTGTAATACTTTTTGTGATTTTTGCACTTTATTTAGTTAATTGATTTAGGTTTTTAGGTATACATATATCTGGTTGATTGATTTAACAGACGTAAGTTCGCTTTTGCACAAAGTTTTTTTTTTTTGTTTAACACAAGGACAAACATATTTGCATATATATATATATATGTAATAATATATTCATAAGCATATAATTTACCATACTGTAGAATGTCTTCTTGTTGTTTTCTTTATAATAATCATAATAAGTAATTCATAATTGTAATTGATTTAAAGCATATATGTAGTAGGTATATATATATATATTGTATATGTATAATAATATATATTGTATATAGTCTGTTTAGGAAATACTCATAGAATTAGAATCGAATGGTTAGTTCGTAAAAAGTTGCTTGTAGTTCGGTTTTGTTGTGGAAACAGGAGACGCGAAGCGCAAAACAGAAACAGGCAAAAGACAAAACAAAAAAAAAATACAAATTTAAATACAATTTCAATAATCAACGACGTTTAACAAAAATACACACACGCACGTACCTCAAATGGGGCACGTGCAACAATGTACATACAAATACAAATTAATACACAGAGTGAACAATATTATCCTTCTCGACCAGCAGGCGGACTTTCATGCAGCCATCAGAGCCACAGGAGAAGAGGCGACCAAATGGATCGACATACACCTGGCTAACACCCTGACCGGTGTGCTTAAAGAAGCCATTCTTGGCGTGCTCATGGGGGAAGGTGTTGATCAGCATGAACTGGTTCATATCCCAGATCTGTAAAACAAACAAAAGTATGAATAAAAGCAACAGGTCCACATAAATGAATATTACGCACCTTAATGTCCCCCTCAATGGAGCCAGTGACAAAGAACTCCTCATGCGGATCCAGTGCTATGCACTTGATGGTGCTATCATGGGCCTGCAGTGAAAGAAAGAGAATCATTTGTGTCAACAGTTCGGAATCAAATATGAGTTCCTCCGTCTTTACCTGATAACGATGCCGCAGTGTCCGTTGTCTCACATCAAAGACGCAAACATCGCCACGTTTACCGCACGAAATGAGCACTTGATGTTGTGGGGCAAATACCAGACAGGACGAACCCTGGTCATGACAGGTGAAGGCTGTAAAATATATTGAATATTGTTAGTAAATTTTATTTAGATTTCCCTCTCACTACTTACCCGATACACAGGACTTTTTGTGCGGCAACAGGGTGTCCCAAATGTTAATATTCTTGTTCTCGGAACTTTGACCAGCTGAAAATATAAAAATAAAAACATGATTTCTCCTCCATTGAGAAAATGTCACTCTTCTACCAACTGTATTCAAAACTCACCGCTGGCCAGCAGACTGCACGAGCCGAGGAATACGAAATCGGAAAGCGTTTTGTTGTGGCACTGGTAGGTCTGAAAAATATAAAAAGAAACATTTTAGTTTATTACACTATACAACAACGGCTGCAAACCGGTTCAGAACCAAACCCCTTACGTTACTTTTTACATACAAATTATTTTATTGTTTTTTTTTTTAAAGGATGAGAAAATAATTGTTATTTAACAATTTAAAAAAAAACTAGTTCTAGTGAGAAAAACTTTTTTGTTTTAAAGGGTAGCAGCTTTATACTTGATAATCGTGAAGACTATTTTCTTTAACCAGGGATTAATCCCTAAGGAAAAATCTGTACCGGTACCGGATCCGGTACGTTCACAAATAACAATTTCTGTTAAGGGTTCTATTTTGGTTTTTAGTTTCGATACGGTACCTAGATTTTTATTTCGATATACCGGTACATACCGGTACAATAATTTTTTTTATATTCAAAAATTCAAGATATCAAAAAAAAATTAATGGATGTAATAGAATTACAAATTTGTGTTCTAAGAATATGCCACATAAAAAAAGTTTTTTAAAATATACCAATTTCTAGCTTTTTATTTTTTGACGAACAATTTCGCTTAACGTTTATGTTCGCGCTTTCAGAAAAATGGAATTAGCATTTTGTAATTCTCTTTTCTTCTGCCCAGACAAGTTTGCCTCAAAAACTTACAAATAACAGAGTAAATTTTCAGATTATCTTTCTTATTTCTCTTTTATAAAATCTTTCTAAAAATCAGAAAATAAATTTGTCAATTATTATTTGAAATAATTGGCCCTTAAATCTTCTGTATCCCAACCAAAAATAAAGATTTTTCGTGATTTGGATAGATTTGAACCCATACTATAAGACTATGTAGCCCATAATACGCTAGTAAAATACTCAAAGCGGTATATCAGTTCTAAAAACTCTCGAAAACAGTGGGAAACATATAATCTGCCTAAGCTTTTCCTTACAATTTAATTTAAATAAAGAATTTTGATTTCTAAAATTCATATTAATATTTTTCTAACATTTCTATTTTTCGAAGACTTCGAAGTCCTTTACATTCAATTAGAGTTTATATTTTTTGTCAATATCTTATATATATGTACATATATGGGGCATTCTTTCTCAAACGTCCCAGTCAAAAAACGAAAATTTTTGGATTTGCTTCATACTTTGGTGAATTGTTATCCTATATAAAGGTAATAAATTCACAAAATATTAACTCATTTAAAAAAAGATTGTAGAAATTAGGGGGGGTGGAAGTTTTGACATTTTAAGTGACATTGGTATTTTTAAAATCGTATAACTATGACAAAACTTTATCGATTTAAAATTGTGAATATGTCATTTTAAAGCATTTTTCATGTACTTTTTGAAAAAAATAACAAAAATAAAAAAAAATTTAAATTCACCCCCTATTTTCCAAAATTAACCGTTATTTTTCAATTTTGTCCCAAATGGGTATTTAAAAAAAAAAATTTTAATTTTTTTTGAAAAGCTAAGGTTATTTCCTATAAAATGTGTAAATATGATAGTGGGCCAACAATAAGTTTAAGAAATACCCTGCAGTTTTTGTATATTATTAAAAAATTCTTATGGCAGCTATACGCTATAGTCATCCGATTTTGATACACTTTATATATATATATATATTTTAAAAAATTATTTAATTCTGGTTTTCCTTTAGGGCGAATTTCTAAAAGGGAAGACTTTTTTCTAAGTGTATATATTGTTATTTTACCAGCTGAAATATACATTTGAAATAATCATAAATATATTAAATAAATAATAGGAAACCAAAACAATACCGGTACTAGTGTTTCAGTTTGGTTCCGTTTTTTTCGGTTCTTATTATAACGGTTTCAGGTTCTGAAAAAATTTCGATACCGGCACATGGCTTGAAACGGAGTATTCCGGTTAACGGTATGGGTTCCGGTATTATTCCCTGGCTTCAACACAATTTGACTGGGATTGATCAAAATCAGATATGATGATATAGTTTATAACTTTAACCTCGTTGTGCATAAATAAATCAAAAATATGATATAGCTTCCATACAACAATCGGTGACGCCAGTTTTATATTTTTATTCTTTTTTAATCACGTTTTTGGCAGCTACTTTTTCGTGATTTTCGGGGTTTTTTTTTAAATCTTTTGAAGTTTAAAGTAGCTACTCTTTCGATTGTTGTAGCAATTTTGCGCTTGAGATACGCAAATATTTAAAATCACTTTTTATTAAAGAGATAACGGCTTTAAGACATTCCTATTGAATTTAAATTGATTTAAAGCATAAAGAAATTGAGGGTTAAGACCAAAAAATTAACCTAATTAAGTATTGTGCTTAAGTCCGCATTAACATGACGAAGTTTCCTTATGAAGTTTTTGTTTGTTGGGAAGAGGTGAAGAGGGGCTGGCAAAACTTTATGAACCAACTCAAGATGTATCTATTACAGATGTAGCCGAACATTAAAATTTGTAATCTCGAAGCTTTTTGCTTTTTGCATTAATAGCAAACTGACAATATATAAGCTATGAAATACACCTTTACATATAATAGATATACCTTGACCTTGCTGTGGCATGTAGTTTTTCGATAATTCTCCTTTGTTTGGTTCCGATAAATGTAGTGCAGGATTGATATGTGGGTTATCGATAACTCGTATTGTCAGATGAGTTGAAATAGAACAGAGACCTGCAGAGAGGGGACACAAGCCAGCTCGCTGAGCCTTGCTCAAAATGCGATTCGAGCAAGTTTAACGATCAAAAACTGCAAGCCTTTTCAAGCGCAGACACAAAACCTTAAATCAAAAAACCAATCTTGTGATTGCATAATTGAATATGAGGTAAATCGCTCATATTGCTTAAAGCTTAAATGAGCTTGAACTATTATTACTCGTGCGTGCAAAAGTCTTGGTCGTTTTGAGTCAATATGCTAATGAGCTCTCTGAAATAGAACGTTACGAAGCAAACTTCAGCCAAAAATAGTGCTACGAAAGTGTATATATACTTTTTGGAAAGATTGGAAGCTTTACTTTAAGACTACGTTCCAAGAAATATTTATTTTTTAGCCGCAAATCTTTTTGGAGTTTTGAAAAAGAAAACGAAGTCAAAGAGAGCTTCATGAAGCAAACTTCAACGTGTAAACTTGGACTAGCATTGATATTGCAAGCAAAATAAGTGTATTGGACGAAATAAAGCAAAAAAGATTGAAAAAATTAGGTACCTTATCTATGATCTGAGCGTCCATATTGTGCCTTAAAGTTATTTATCAATCAGTGAAAAAATATTTCACCGTTCAAAAATTTCACTCCTTTGGCAAAGAAGCCAAAATTCCAAACATGACCTATTCGATTTTTCGACTTTGAGCATCTGAATTTGAATTAGACTTTCAAAGGTTTGCAGCACTATTATACTATTCCCACAACCAGACAACAACTCACTATAAACGAACGATTATTCTGTGAGGCGATGCCCGCCTGCCAGAGGCTCAGATTGCCATCACCATCGCCGATGCCAAATTTATTGCCCTGCTCGGAGAAGCGACAGCGTGTGACCTTGGCAAAAGTGCCGGAGGTGCGTGGACAGCAAACGGGTTGCTGGTGACCCCATTCCCAGATCTGAACAGAGCCATCCTGGCCACCAGTCAGGTACAGCGGCATCAAAGGATGAGCGCTCATGCGTTTCACATTGTCCACCTTGTGACGCAGAACCTAACAGACAAAAGGGATGGAATCAAATTAGAATTCAAAGAGGATACGAGACCCACTTACCATGGATGTTCCGCGTCCCGATTGCGAAGCACTTTGTGTGCTCGCATTGGACTCGCTGTAGGCATTGCTATTGCCGTATTGACTTCTATAATTATGGGATAGAGGAATTAATTTCATCATATCACTAAGTAAGTGTGGTTTAACTTACTGCTCTTGCGTCTGTATGATAAGGAAAGCGGAACTATTGGTATCCGCATCTTTGGATAGATTCATCATATCATAATCACACTCATCCTCATACCAATTGGGCGATTCCAACAACAATGAGATGTCAAACTCCTGGATCTCGCGCGGATTGGAAAAGGCAATCATGGAAGAGCTGTTGTTCTTCAAGCAGAAGGAGAGAATCGATTCGTGATCCTTGTGAATGATGCGTATGTGATCTGTATTTTCGCTGGTCGAATGCGATTGTCCTAAGGAGAGAGAAAGAGGGAGATGGTTAGAGAAGCATCAAAGAGAGAGAGAGAGAGGTCACACCCCCCAATGTACGCACCCTCATCGGTCTCATTGTCGTGTTGCGTGTGATGTGAGCTCCTTGTACTTGGCTCCGTATTCTTGCCGAATATGCTCTTAATGAACACCTCCTGTGCTGGCTCCTGGCGCACCAGATAGTTCCACAACCGTCGAATGGGTCCCGCCGATGAGCCCGAGACAAATGGTGTATTCTCCTTGTTCAGCAGCGAACGATACTTGTGTATGGCCAGACCACTGATGCCACTCTCAGCATAGCAACCCGGTATGTAGTGCCTAGAAGGTGGACCCCTGGCTATTAAGTCGCTGAGAGCAAACTCCTGCCAGCGGTTGAGAGTGCGCAGCACCTCATGGGACAACGGACTAATTACGGGTAGATCTGTAATAAAAATGGGATTACAAATGAGGCACAGAGAGTAGCAACTCGAGTACAGCTACCTTGCAGCTCAATGCCGGCCACTTTGACGAACTCCTGTATCTTGTGGGTGCTAATCTTGATCAGAGCCAATCGGAGTATGCTCCAGGAGTAGGAAGTTGGATTTGTATGCTCGGTATTATCTTTGGATTTGAGTTGGGAGCGACTCACATTCACATCATCATCATCCTCCTCCTCCTCTTCGTTGTCCGACTCATGTGAGTCATCCGTATCGTAGTCATCGCACTCTGTAAAGAAATGTGTGCCTCAATTTCTGGCTAGGATTAGTAGATGCACACTTACCCGTACTGGGTGGTTTGGTGAGAAAGTATGACAACATGGATGTCTCTGGCGGCATAAACTGTTCCCTGTATGTGGGTTTGTCCTCTTTCATATTGTTGGAGGTGCTATTCTGACTAAAGCTGCCCAAGATTTTCATATTTAGCTTCATGCGTTGCTTGGTTATGGAGGTCACCGTATTCCACACACTATTATCGTCCGCCGGCTCCTCCGAGGTGGAACCAGTGCCCCCGCCACTGATTCCAGGCGCTGGCTTAATAAGCAGCTTCTTCATGCCGCCACCAAAGAGCGTGGACCAGGTGTCATTGGTAAAACTCTGACCACTCAATCTATAGAGCAGGCGACTATCGCAAGTGGACAGCGAGTAGATGAACAATGCCATATAGGTGGACACAAATGATTCCAGCAACAGCACATTCAACTTGGGTACATCCTCGTCCTTTTCGCGTGCCAACAGCGCTCGCAAATTGGTCACTCCCGGCCATTTGGAGGGTGTGGTGCATATGCCAGCCGGTTCATCTGTGGAATACTTGCGTCGCCTGCCATAGGCATTCCGACTGCCCACCAGATAGCTGCACTCAAAGGAGGAATTTATTTTGGCTATGTTCTCGATGCCAGGACTCGGATAACCATTAAAGGCCGAATTGTTGACCACAAAGCTTTCCGAGTCGCAAAGCGATTGATAGATGCAGGAGGAGAGGGCCACAGCCAGATCCCTCAGTACAAAGATCTCACTCAATGCACTTGTCTCAATGCCCGGGAAGGGCAACACCTTAATGATGCTCTGCAGCATGTCCACGGTCTGGGATTGCAGATATTTAATGGGATCTGCAATGACGGTCTTATTGCCAGCCACACAGGCACTCAGCAGGGGCAGAGTGGTGGGAAAGGGCAGCGGACTGAGCAACTGCTGTTGGGTCTTCTCTTGTTGTAACTCCTGCAGCAGCAAAACTAATTCCATGCGCACTGAGGCCAAGCCACCACCGCTAGCTCCATGAAGGGAGCAATAGCTGAGCAGGGTTCTCAATAGGGTCTCATTGGCTGAAAATTAAGGTAAAAAGGAGAGAGGAGAGGAGATATTACAACAATTTGCTATAAATTGAGAAAAAAATATTTTTAAGGTCCAATTTAGTCACTTTCGGGTTTGATGGTGCGACTCGCTTGATTTTTTAAGGCTTCATTGATGTATGTAGTGTCGCATAAAACTTATAAACCTACAAATTTTTATTTGGTGTGACCTCCATAATTTTCCATAAGCTAAAAATACTGCAAAATGGATTTTTCGCGATTTCTTGAAAACAAGAGCTGATAGAGAAAAACCGAGACCAGTTTTGGAATCAGCGCACAAAACTGAATCGAGAAGGCTGGAGCAAAATTGCTGTTGGCCTGTGTAAACAATCTTAACCTTGAGCCGAATAAAAATCACTGTAATACATAAGCGTACGCCCTAATTATTCAAATCAAAACTGAAAATTTGGTGCTTAAAACACCAAGGGCCGATTTTTCATCTTCTACATAGCTGTCAAATAAGAAACCCTTGTTATTTGTTAGTTTATGTGACATATAGAGCTATGTGGAAGATGAGAAATCGACCCTAACACAAATAAAGATGAAAAAACTAATAAGTTAACTGATTGCACAACTGCATCAGAAGTCTATAAAGATCGTAACTATATTTAACTACACAGAGAAAAAAAATGTGATATTATATAATTATGATTAAATAATCATAATTTTTTTTTTTTTCGTTAAAAAAGATATACACTTAATATATACTTCTTGAAGAGTAAAGTAATGTCCGAATTCTATGGAATAAGGAGAGTTTAGGCGACAGCTTATTCAACACTTGTAAGAGTATCTATTCGTATTCCAATTATCACGATTTAAGAACAAGCGTGCTTTATAGTCTTTCGTCAACGAATGTTCATGATTTTCGAACTTTTAAAACGGACTTTAGTTTCTCGGTGTTCCCAGAAACCATATTTACGCCTAAAATATTCTTTAAAAAAACTCTCCTAGCATGGAACAACCTCAACCAATGCTAGAAATAGAGATGTGGGACTTGGCATTAAATATAAACTATACCAGAACGTAAGCTAATTGGTACAAAGCTATGGGGTACAAGTATGGGGATCGGCAAACATTTTTTCATCAAAAAAATGTTAAGATATACATCAACAATTTTGCAGCTAGTGCATTGGCTGTAGCTATTCTGCTGTAGATGCCACTTGGCATTATAGAATTTTCCCCCTCTTGGATGTGGAATTTCCAAAATGCCTTTTTAGTACTCACTTTTACTACAAATGCAAAATTCAGTCCAAATTACTTTAAGGTTGTATAAAATCAATCAGTCAGTCGGTCAATCAATCAGTCAGTCAATCAGTTAGTCAGTCAGTCAGTCAGTCGATCAGTCTGTCAATCAGTCAGTCAAACAGTCAATTAGTCAGTCAGTCAATCAGTCAGTTAATCAGTCAATCAGTTAGTCAGTCAATCAATCAGTCAGTCAGTCGATCAGTCAGCCAGTCAGTCAATCAGTTAGTCAGCCAGTCAGTCAGCCAGTCAGTCAGTCAGTCAGTCAATCAGTTAGTCAGTCAGTCAGTCAATCAATCAGTCAGTCAGTCGATCAGTCGATCAGTCAGTCGATCAGTCAGTCAATCAGTCAGTCAGTCAATCAATCAGTTAATCAATCAACCAGTCATTCAGTTTGTCAATCAGTCAGTCAAACAGTCAATTAGTCAATCAGTCAGTTAATCAGTCAATCAGTTAGTCAGTCAGTCAGTCAATCAATCAGTCGGTCAATCAAACAGTCAATAGTCAGTCAATCAATCAATCAGTCAGTCAGTCGCTCAATCAATCACTTAGTCAATCAATCAGTCAATCAAACAGTCAATAGTCAGTCAATCAATCAATCCGTCAGTCACTCAATCAATCAGTCAATTAATCAGTAAGTACAAGTAAATAAAATGACGCATCCCCGTCGTAAGTTAACTTACCTTTCAGCCACCTCTTGCGCTTGGCCGCTCGCAACACCTTAGCCTCAAAGTCTTGCTTATCCTGCATGAGAATCTCATGGAGCGTGGGCCTCTCCCCGCTGGGACAGATGCTGGCATTCATCGGATCCTTATCCCTTGCATCTGCATTATCTGAATCATTTCCCTCATTGGTCTGCTCGGAGCTACAATAGTTGCATAATTGCTTCAGTGCCTCCACTTCTCGCTCCAACCACATATACAGCTGGTAACGTAACTGACCGCCATCGACTTCAAAGCCAGTGGCTAATGTGGACAACTCCTCCATGAGTATCTTCAAGCAGGCCACAAATTTCAGCTGCTGAGCCATGATGTCCATTTTATTCTCCGTTGCAGAGGATTTGCCTCTGGCCAAGACGGGCGGAGGCTGGGGTGTGGCCACCTCTTCATCGACTGCCCCCACTTCGTCCTCCTCCTCATCATCATCCCATTTGATCTCGAATTTGGCCTCCGAGTCGCTGCCCGCCGCCGGAGCACCCCAATCAAAGGTTTCAGCGATTGCGGCGCTGCTTCCCTGACCCCATTGATCCATAATGCCGGTATTGATGAGCTCTTCCTTGGTGATTTGATGGGACTCCTGCAAGTGACTACCGGCCACACTGCTGCCGGAATCATCGCAAATCTTTAGAGGCAACTTATTAAGCACCTCCAGTGCCAAAGCCGGGCAGCCAGACTTAAAGTGTCCATGTGCAGTGGTGAAGTACAATTGCCTCTCAATGGGCGTAATCGAATCCTCTAGCTGCAGCTGCTTATCGCAAGCCGAAGCGCCTACCGCATCGCCAGTGTAATTGAAACCGGACAGAGCCACATGAGCTATGCGCTTCTCCTGGGCCGACAAGGCTATATTCTGGCGTATGAGTAGAGGATGAGTTCTTAAGTAGATATAGAAATTGAATACATTCGGGATTGGTGGCCTGCGGCTCGGGACGTAGTAGATCCTCCTCGCGATAGCTGGTATGCAGGCTGCCCACTCCATTAAGCAGCAGGGTGTTCAAGCTCTCCTGGTATTTCTTGATGGTCCAGTATGTCATGGAACGTAAGAAGGGATCCGGATGCGCACGTGTCACATCACAGCGTCCCGTCTCCACATCCGTACCCAAGACATGATCATGCAACAGGCGATGGTAATAACAACCCTCGGCATCACCTTCGTACAGCCGGGCTATGATCAGGGCCAGCTGGAAATCCTCCAGCTTATTCATGCACACCTCAATGGCATCGTTAAGGGAGTTGGCCAGCAGAAAGAAAGCCACCGCATGCTCGAATCGCTGCTTTCCCAACAGCACAAAGGCATTCTTCAAGGCCGCCTTACGCCAGCGATCCTCGGCAAAGTTATTGCCAAAGAAAGCGGTCATCTTCTCATCCCGCATGGAACGGAACAAGCCCCAAACCAAAGACTTCTTTTTCATGGCCAAATAATAAATGGCTGCATCCAAGGGATCCTGTTTGAGCTGATACGCACACTTGGCCAGCTTCTCGACGCACTTGCGCAGCGTATTGATATTCTTCAACCAATAGCCCACACCCAGATCTCGTAGAGTGGCCCAACGGAGATCACCCTTGGTATAGCTGGGTATCAAATGCAGCAACTCCTCCTCGCTCTCCGAGTGATAGGCCCAAACAATGTTGGAAGTGCCCACACCCTGACGCTGGAACTGGGAACGTTGCTGAAGCGGTAGACAACGGAGCAGGTAGGTGAAATGCTTCATGGCCAGCAGGAAACGTAAACCACAATCATCCAGAGAATCGCCTCCGGATGCCTCCTTAATGCCGCCCCCACCACCGGAGCTGGCATTCTTGCCCATATCGGCGGCAAATTTGTCCGAGAAATCGGTGTTGCAAGTGGCCACCGTATCGGCCAAGGCCAGCAAATGCATCTGATCCAGCGAGGACAGACCCGGCAGATGCGTATGCGTCAGTAGACGCGACAAAAGTTGACCCTGCCGTGGGCCAAAATGCGAAATCGATTGCTTCTCCGGCAAGGAAAGGCGACGCTCTGGACGCTTGCCACCCTCACCTTCGCACAGCAGCTCATCCAGATTATCCTCCGAGTTGTGCATGTCGAAGAGCTCATCATAGTCCTTGTCCGTTTCCGCACAATTGGCCAGCTGACCGGGTGTCTCCCGATCGGCATTCAACAGCACCCAAAGCGGAAGCGGAGGAATGGAATTGATTTCCGTGTAGTCCAGCATGAGCTCTTCCGGTATTTGGGTGGTGCTACCACGATGCTCTGCCTGGATATTCGTTTCTGCGGTATAACTGATGCTCAGGGTGCGGGAACGTGACCAGCTACGCTGACGTGCATAACCATCCTCATCCTGGGCCACACTGGTGGAACTAGTGCCACTCATACAGCGCACCAGGTGAGCCAGTATAGCCTTGACCCATCTAATTTTGCCACAATTGAGCAGCTCCATCAGCTGCTTGGGATGATATTGCGGCAGCACAGGACAGGCTATGCGGGAGGCTTGGAATAGACCAAAATCTGTCATATAATCATCGCTAGAGGGCTCATCATGACCGCCACTGAATGCGCCGCCGCCACCTGCTCCTCCTGCTCCGCCGCCATTCATGTTGGCCATGCTGGAGTTGCCCAGACGCCGTTTCTTGTCATGCGACAGCAACTGCAAATTGGCGGTGCTCACTTTGCTGATCAATGGCATAGAAGCCACATTCTTTAGCCTCAATTGGGTGCTCTCGTTGGCCAGGGAGCGTAAATCCTCATCCCTTAGATTACGTGTATCGGGCACATCTTCGCCCGCACCCGGTGCATTTACATAGAGTGAGCCATAGTGCGGCTTCCATTGGGAATAAACATGCATTTCCGAATCCATGGCCACCACCAGAATGCCATCGCGCACCCAAGAGATTTGCATGGGCAACGGAGGCAAGCCATCGGCGGTTTGCAAATCAATCTGGCGCAACTTCATCCAACGTATCTCATCCACAAAATTGGGCTGAGCCAATGAGCTGGCCTTGCGCAAAATGGGACGATTCACGGAACGCGACTCCTTCATGGCCTTAATATTGGCCTGGGCTATGTCAGAGCTGACGGGAGTATAGAGCAGAATTTTACTGCCCACGGCCACGGTGAGTATATGCGAGCCATCCTCCTTGGACACCCAATCCAGTTGAACCAAATGCTTTTGTGTCAATGGACAGGTATTACCATTCTCTGCAATGCTCTTCCTTAGGGATTGCAACGTACTAAAACTGGGCACAGTCAGCAGACCCGAAGCGGCGGCCGATTGCTGACGATTGACGGCCAATTCGGGTGTGGTCTCACCACTTCGGGGCGAACGGCTGTCATCGTGGGCAAAGGTGTGCAAGACCTGATTGAGACGCTGCTTCTTGGCCAAGAGGCGACTATCGTGCAGGTAACTCAAATCGATGCCATGGCCAATGTTTATTCGCGGCAAATGGACATTCTTAAGGTGTATGGTATCCTCCAGTACCCACTCACTGCCACCCGAACTTTCACACTCATAGATGGCCACACATAGGTTGACATATCTCGAGTCCGGATCTCCTTTGTTGGGTCGCGTAAAGCTCTTGCCGTATTTATAGGCACAGGCTATACGGCCGGAGTAGGCGGCACTGATGTTTAGCGGTTGACCTGGTATCTCAATGGCCGAAAGCTGAATTCTGCTAAACATTTTCCACTCTGACCAGTGATAGGCATCATCGCCCTGACCATTCTCTCCCTCCTCGCCCTCCTGCAGTGGCTCACACTTCCAGAAACGTGCAATGGAATCGGAACAGGCGGTCACAATGATATAGGGAGCAAAGCAGGCAGGATAAATGCTGGAACTACTCAAATGACCCGCCGCCGGGGAGGCATGTATGACATCCACACCCTCGGGCAGGGGCAACTCCTGGGTGCACACTTTCTTGGTGGTTATCGAGATGTGTGGAGCCTCCACACCCGAACCAAAGTGCTCGGCTCCGGTCAGTGTTTCGGCGCCCTGGGACATGCGACGTGGATTTGGTCCCTGTTGGTCTTGTTCATCCGGTTCCTGGGTCAGATTGCTATCGGGCACATACATGGCCGTTTCGGAAAGGAACGAGTTTTGCTGCTTGGAGCTAATCACTATACGCCACATGTGTATGGTGCTGCCACGTAGCGTCTTCTCGATATTGACTATATAGAAAGGTTCCTCAAAGTCCACATTTCTTTGCAAATCCACAATGGCATCCATATCGGACTCTAGCAAGGCATTAATGCGTGGCTCGTCCTGATCACGCGGATCCAATGCCGTGGCCCGCTGTCCACCCGTTATCAACTGAGCCTGGAATACATGCAGGAACTGGGTATTCTGCCAATCATGCTTGGCATCCGAAATGGCATCCAGTTGGAGTATGCAGCCCGGTCGAGCCGTGGACTGTTGCGAGACCACCTTAAGCTTGTCGTGGAGCGCCGATCGTTGTGCCTTCAGTGTGCTAGAAGCATTTGAGATCATGGACGAGAGCGAATGGGATTTGTGCAGCGAGTTGAGGTTCTCCGAGCAGGAGATTTCCGCCAGTAAAGTACGGGCATCAATGACGGCCTGATAGACACGCAAATTCTCACCATCGCTGGCCACAAAGCAGGCCGATGGTGAATTGCTGTAGCTACCCAAGGTGGTGCTGGGCAAAAGTGTGGGTATCCAGGCCACATTGCTAAAGGCCGAGATCTCGGGGGAGTTAATGCGGGCCAGCTCACTGACACCACCCGAATGACACAACGGACCCACCGAGTCCACGCGCCACAGAATTAACTCGGAACAAAAGCCCGTGGGCGTGAAGATTTCTTTGTCGCCATTCGAATTCGTTCCTCCTCCTGTCGATCCTCCGCCCGCCATTAGGGGCTGCTCGAAGGGTGACATCGGCGACTTGACTTCCGAGTCGGGCAAATTGTGATGCGAGGTGGACACCAGCAGTGGCAATACTGGATGACAAGTGATGTCATTCACCCGGAAACGATGTCCGGACGCACGGCTCACATGGCCAATGCTTAATACTTGGGTAAACTTGGTCTTGAAGGCAAATGTGAGTTGCCAAAGATTGAGGGTGCCATTGGAGTGTTTGGTCACCATCGAAACGGAGGGCGAGACATTTAGGGGCAGAGCACTAGCACCAGCTGCACCCGAATCCTGAGAGCTGCTGGCGGCGGCACTACGATCCCCGGCCTCATCATCCTGCTGCTGCTGTTCGCGATCCTGCTGATCACCGCCAGCCCTGCCCTCGGCCTCATCCCCACCCTCACCCTCTGGCTCTTCATCATGCTTATCATAGGTCTGTCCCGAATGCTGATCCGACTTCAGTGATGAATCATCCGCCTGATCCTTGCTCCTCACATTATTGGCTATATCCCGAAAGGCCAGCGGATGTGTGCCCGTATTGAAGAGGCTCACTGTGGTGGACATGGACATGGCATCGCCTAGCGGAAAGGCTGACGGAATTCTGGTGGAGAATGAGACCTGAGCCTGCCGAAAGGAGCCCGGATAGTAATCGTCCAGCCACTCTATCACCCAGATAAGATAACTACCATCCACGGGGTGGATGGCAAACAGCAAATCCGGACTCTGATGCCAATCCCGGAGCAGGCATTCAATCTTATTGTCCAGCGAGTCCACCAGTTGGGTAATAGGATGATGTTGATCATTGTTCAGCGAATTCTGCGAGGTGGTATTGGACATGGAGTTCAAGTGGAGACCGGTGGCCGCAGTGTGCTGTGAGTACTTGCTGTACTCCTCGCCGCTGTCATCCACCGAGACGGATTTGGAGCTGCGCAAGTATTTCTTGTGCGGATGGGGTACAGGTGCATGTATGCCTGGAGCATCATCGGGCAGATCCACACCAGCCGACACATTGCCATGGCCATGGCCATGACCATTCTCCTCATCGATCACCTTTTTGGTTAACTCCTGGAGTATGGCCTCCGCTTGGAGTGTGAAATGCATCTCCTTGTTGTTCAGCCAATGGAGAATAAACACATTTTGATTGGCCGGATCGGATGTCTGCATCGATGGCACCAATGGGATGTCTGTTTCCGCATTGATGGAGGCAGCCAAATGGAAATGCATTCCTGGCGTCATTCCCGAACCCTGGAATCCATACGAATGGAAGTCATGGACACTGCACGACGAGGGTAGCGAGGGTATGGGACCCTGATAGTTGCTAAAACTGGCCGGTGAACTGCCCACGGCACCCATACCAATCCCCCCACCAGCTCCCGCACCGCCTGCTCCGCCCGCTCCATTTGTGCCGCTGGCATGGGCTCCCGCCTTCATGTGCCGACGTAAGTGGAAACAGGTCTTCATATGCTTCAATCTTTGCATAAAGCGATGCTTATGCCGATGCGTACGGAATTTGGGATTCTGTGAGGCCATCGGATCAAATTGGGTCATATTGACCAGGCCATCATCGGGCAGCACCGTCTCAATCCAAATGCGACAAATGTTGTCCAAACAGGAGGTCACCAGCATATTGGCCACCGAACCCTTGGGCATATATTTACTAGTCTTTCGCCACACAATGTTGGACACGGCCCGAGGATGGGCTATGTACACATAGGTGAAGTTCAGATCACCTCCACTTCCGGCCACATCCTCTGCATGTCGGTTGGTGGTGGTGGTGGTGCTGGTCGGACCTTTGGCTGGGAACAGCACCTGCTTATTCTCATACCAAATCTTTACCAGACGATCGTTGCGTCCACAGGTGGCAAAGAGTGTGCCATCGGGGCTAAATGCCATGTGGTAAATGGGTATGGCCGTCTGGCACGACCAAATATTCTCCCAAGTCGAGACATCATCGGATTGGGACTGATTTGTCGCCGGTTTGGTTTCCTTACTTTCGCCAATCTCGAACTTGACACCTACAACGGGGAAAAAGGAATTCCCATTAGAAATCTCAGCTCAATTGCAACTTAGCTGAATGCAACTAACCCGTATGTTCCTCCTCCTGTTGGTGTGTGGGCGATTTGCTCTTCCATAACTGAATGTTGGTTCCACCCGTTAGAAGGCGTGTGCCCTCCAAATTCCAGGATAAGGTCACCACACTCGAGTGGCTGGTGAAAGAGCCCGTTTGTACCCATCTAAAAGAAGACAGAAGATTAGGTTGGACAAGAACTTAAAGCGGTATCCGTGGGCTACACACCTGTAGTCCAGAAAGTGGGTGTTATGCTTGCTGGACTCAATAACTGGTGTGGGCTCAAAAATGCATATCTTATTCTCATAGGCAGCCGCTATTTTGCCTGTATCCGTGCTGCAATCTAGGGCAGATATTTTCACATAGCCATGATTGGCACCCGGTATGATCTGGACACGCTCAAAAGTGCTGGCCAGAATCACCACATTACAGCCGGCGGCATAGGCCTAAAAAATAGATGACAAGATTGAGAGAAATTAGAAAGAAATTCGAAATAAGTCAGATGAATCATCAATCTAATCCCAACAGGATATGATCTTAAAGGCTAAATATAATATGAGCCGTCACCGCTTCTCTAGAAGTTCCTATCCAGTCACGAGGCGAAAAGAATATGAAACCTCTGCTAACAACAGTTTAAAATCTCTGTGAACCGAACCACTCCTTATTTTCGAGTGGTTTAATTTAAAAAATTTTAAATTTTATGATTTAAAAAAAAAAAGTTTGAAGCTTTTCTTAATAGCGATGGCGATATAACGGGCTAGAAAGTTCAAATTCACGATTTCGCCAGCTTTTCAAACCTGAACCCGAACCGCAACCGTATACCGAAAAAAACCGATTAAAACTCAGAACCAGAACCGGAACCGTTATTATTTATTTTTTAGGAACCGGTATTTCGGAACCGTTATTTTTGGAACCGAAATGACCGAGAAGAACTGAAACATTGTACCGGTACAGTTTCGGTTCTGAGTTTTTTTTTTGTTATTATAGTTTTATTGCTTCAATCAGGGATTTCCTCAGGGTAACGCTTACAAAATTAAGAAAATGTACTTAAACCTTCTGTTAGGTTATCAAAAACTTAAAAATGTTAAATTAAGGGACCGTTCTGGTATACATATATTCAAATTTTAATAAGAATAACAATTTGATTCATCTATTTTGGTTCAATAATTTCCAAATATTATTAGTTTATCCCTTATCCCGGTACGTACCGGAATACCGAAATAAAAACCAAGGTACCGATACGGAACCGAATACCGAAATAAACTAGAACCTAAACAGAACCTTTTCGTTTCGTTTTGGTACGTACCAGAACCGGAACCGAAATTCGATTCGGTTTGATTCCCTGATAAAAACAGATTTCTTTTTTGTTGCGTTGAATAATTTTAGAAAAATATTCGTAACTAAAAATTGTCCAAGTATATATAAATAACGTAACATCAGTTAACGTATCGCCAGGTAAAAAAAAAGAACGAGAAAAGATTTATACATTTGGTAAATTGTAAAATATACTTATATTATTTAAAAAAAAAAGGACTGAAAAGAGGTTCGTACCAAGGCTGCAAACCGGTCCGGAACCGAACCCTAGAACCTGAACCCGGAACCACTTAATCAAAAAAAAAAATCATTCATACGGAACGCCGTATCTTTTTTAATGGCGAAAATTGCATTGAAATAGACAAAATTAGGTTTAATTATATTTGATTATTTTGTATAATTATTTACAGCTGATTGAAAAGCTCATATTTGCAACCAGTGAACAAAATACACCTAATGTTATCGATAACAAGTCAATCGATATACAATTACAGCTGGTGGTATCAGTATCACTTCGTATCACTTCGCTGAGCTATCATGATACCTCAAATTGGCTTTCATGATACCGGATCAATCGCGGTCAGCAGAAAGGTAATTGAAAATGTATAATTGATCAGGGAGCAAGTTCTTCTGCTGAACACGGCCAATGATGTTATAGATTCCTTCGAAAATTGTCCAAGAGAAGGTACATTAAAATTTTTGTCTATTAAAATAACAGTGAACGTAAATTGACGATAATACAATACAACAATATGCAAGCTGTTTTTGTTCTAAGGCCAAAAATATTTGGTTTCTTGGATCCAAACATACAGATGTAAGAATTGGTATTGAACTTAGAATGTAAGAACGTTTGTCTCAGCTTTTTAATCAGATATAGCTGAATTTTGCAGAAGCCTTCAGATCTTGTATGCAACGAGAGTATGTACTTTCACTAGAAAGGAGTTGCGCTTCCTGTAATTTTATAGATGTTTTGTAAATTGGGTGCAGAAATTTTACAAATTTTCAACATAATTCCACTCTGATGATTTTAGGAGTAGGTCTTTAATAGTTGCATAGCTTTTAATATAGAATTCTTTTAAAGTCAGTAAACGCTCGCACATTATGGAAGTCAAATTCCAGCGCGTGACGCAGTCAAGAGATCCTTTATATGTATTTGTGCTTGCTCGCTAAAATACTTTGTTTAGGCACCCCTGCTCTTAAACAAAACATAAATGACAATAAGAAAATTACAGGTAAATTCATTGGGTATCCCTTAATATGCATAATTGAAAAGGTATATTGGTTTTGTCGTGACACTTACGACGTGAAGTGTATGACAAAATTTGTAGGGCATATGTTTTTGCATTGTTTTTTTTAGGCATTCCTTAGTTTTGTATGTTCATCTGTATTGGACGAGTGTCATTATTGAAATGATAGTGTTGATGGTATTGTTGTTCCCTATTTATGTAAACGCAGCTGCCTTCAGCATGCATCGATAAATATGTGCGAATATTCAAATGTAAAAACATCAATATAAATACCTTTTAATGTTTGCATTTACGTGCATGTATAGAAAAATTAACATTTTAAATAGCTTGAAGTACAAGCAGTTTAATAGAAAAGTTGTTTTTTTCAACCGAAGCCTTTTTGACACTGCTCCGGTTAAGGTTCAGTTTCGGCCGGAAAAAATTTCCTCATCCGGTTCAGGTTCGGTTCGGCTCGGATTGCTCAAAAATCCCGGAATCTCCGACTCCGAAGCGGTTCAACTCCTAACCTGTTTGCAGCCCTAATTTTCACCATATTGTTCAGGGACATCTGGTAAAGATCCCTTCGCAATAGAGGAGTAAAACTGCACAAGGTCTGTCCTGTCTGTTTCCGATCTTCTAAACCGGCTGGTTCCGACAAATCTGCAGTCTATATGTATTTTCAAACTTCGTGCAAAGTTTGAGCCGTATAGCTTTAGAATAGACGAAAAAAACATCATAGAAACAGAGAGACTGATAGACGGACGGACATGGCTATGTCAACTCATGCAAAGTGCACCAGTAATGCATGTCTCAGCCATGCGCTGGACCTTGAAGAATCTCTGCTGCTGGGCTGTCTTTTCTAGGACTGGCCACTGTACTGATACTCCGTATATGACCGGATCGGTCGTACGATTACCGTGTAAATCCATCGAACTATGTGTGGGGTCATCCCCCATTTGAGCCCGATAGAGGACGAAGCGGCTCGTTTGTCGGTGTTCAGATTTCAATCATTTACATACTTCATACCCTTTTTTCCACTTTTTATGGAATTTTTATGGTATTAAAAGAACAACTAAAAAAGCATATGTTCACTTGTTCAGTTAAGAGAGCAACTCATTTTTATTCACTCACTTATAAACAACCCAACACGATCAAGATAGCTGTTCAGTTGCCGGCATTTTCCGAGCGTTGCTCTGGTTGTTTAAGGTAGTGATTTCTCACTCGGATCGATTGGTGGTTGTTTACCTACGAGCACGACTTTGTTTTGCTTGCATTCCTGTCGAGAAACTGAGACACTAATTTGATCCCCATTCCAAAGAATATTTGTTATTGCTTTTATTACAATACGCATTCTTTACGTATTTAGAAATAGTTGCAAAAGTACTTTTTTTTTTTGCTTATTTGTAATTGAGTAAGAAAGTTGAAATGAAAACAAACAAACTAAGAAACTGACCTTGATCATTCTATTTCCCCCCTGAATGCAGAGAGAACCCGTAGGAAAATGCCATTTATATACAAGTGGATAGCGTCAAGTTCCAACACCGAAGAATCCAAAGAATTTCTCAAAGTGTAACTGAGTGCTATTTATCAGCTCAGTTGAAAAGCCTCTTTAGTCTAACCACATCATATTTGGTTACCTGGTTATGAGTATTAAATGATTTATTTGTTGCCCTGTCGCTGATATGCTTCTTACTTATCGCTGCGTCAATTTTAACCCATTTTGCACACAACTTTGATAAACATCGTTTATTTTTGTTATTATTCCAATTCGATGGAATTTGTGTGTGTGGAATTTATATCGATTGCTCGTATTCAATCGCAATTGAAATTCACATGGAATTACTCAGTGGGATTTGTATTTGCGATTATCCTACAAATTTTTATATATTTTCACAGAAAAAAAATGACACTACTTTTGTGTTTTGAGCTTTTTGGAAAACGCACACAAAATACTTGAACAAATGAGTTTAATAAAATGGAAATATGGCTGTTGCCATTTTGCTCTGGCCTTCTCGATGCAAAATTCTGTTCCTGTTCTGTGCCCTGATTCTAAAACTGGTCTCGGTTTTTCTCCATCAGCTCTTGTTTTCAAGAAATCGCGGAAAACCCATTTTATCGGAGACTATATAGAAATAAAAAATATTAATTCTGCTGGGAAATAAGTAATTGCTGACCCCTTGTACAAAAACGAGAGATGCATTTGGGAAAATCATTAATCAAGAAGGTTCGGGCAATTACCCCTTAAAACCCTAGTCCTGAAGAAGCTTCTAAAGGGTTCAAACTCTTACCCTTAGTTCATTTTCTCAATATTTACATTTACAATGGTAGTTTGTCCATTTTGAATACATTTACGTTATTAAATTTATTGGTCAAGATGCGTTTCTATAATTATATACATATTCGGCATATATCTCTAGAGATTTCGATCTCTATTGGTTTTAAGAGTTTAGATTTTCTTATTTGAAAATCTAGTTGGAAGGTTTGTGTCTATGATAAGGATCCGTCTTATCAAATAGGTTTGGGTCTCTGGTCAATAAATTATCTCAATTTTTCAATTTATTAGTCTAAATCTCTTCCAAAAACACAGGGGAGATATTTCTGTGACATTGAGATTTGCGTTTGAGATGGAAATTGGTTGAAACAGATTTCCGTGACATCTCTGATTATGCTCAATAAAGTTAAGACTAAGTTAAAGGATTTATTGCAGTAAAATTGTGATTTATCCATTACTTAATGTAACAATGGCGCAAAAAGCAATAAAAGTCGGTAGGGGAAGTGTCAAAAATTTCAACTAAACTTGATCTGCCTGCAAGTATAACGAGTCGTATCTATACACTTCATACTTCTAACTCTTACCTTTTCTGAGACAGACGAAGATGCTTCCTTCTTGCTGTTACATATATTATGCACAAACTTATTATACTCTTTGTAACTTTGTGTATAAAAGCAAATCTGAACATAATAAACTTTAATCCGGAAAATAAACGTTATGGAACAGCAAGAATTACTGAAAACATTTTAAGCTGATTGAAACCGTATAAACTGAAAAAACAAAAAACAGTCAGAACCTTAAATGAACCGGTTCAATATTTCGGTTCTTTTTAAATAGTTTCGAAAATATCGGTGCTCGAAAAAAATTCTAAATATTCTTAACCTGAATATGCCCGAATTAATTCACGTAAAATTAACAAAATAAAAAAGCTTTTAGACTAAAAACAATTCTTTTTAATTAGATCTTCAGTCGGTTTTTTAAGTTTCATTCAATACATTGCATTTAATTATAGAGATTAACATTTTCTGGCAATTGTGTGCGGTTTTGCGTGATGATATGGTCACACTAGGAGGATTCAGGTTAATATAAATTCTTTTCGGAATAGGGTTTCGGTTTGATTCTCTGGTTGTAATATTATGATTAAAATCGGTCAACAAAAACCTAAGAGATTAAAATTTTACGAAACCGGCCACACTAATGTCAATAGTTAAAATCTGGTCATACCAAAATAAAGTTTTACATTTTTAAGCATAAAAGGTCTCACAACGTTTTGATGAACAAGCGCTATTTGTGTTGTTTACAGTGAGTTGAGAAAATTAATTTGGCATTAAAATGGAAATATCAAAAGAGCGTTTTCGTTGGATTATTTTTTAAAACTTTCGACGTGGGTCATCTCAACAAGAGAGTGTCCATAAACTCAGTTCTTTGTATGACGATAAAGCACCATCAAAAACCACTGTATATCGGTGGTATAGTGAATTCCATCGTGGTCATAGTTCGCTCAGATCGTTCAAAATCGGTTGTTGTACCAGAAAACCATCAATAACGTGCGTGAACTGATAATAATGGGTGTTCCAAGACGTGCCAAATCCCACAAAAGTTGTTTGCGCACGAAGCACTGAACCCCCACGCTCTGATCTATAGATTTTGATCTTAGACAGAATGTAGTTTTTAATACGCGTTAAATGACTCCTTAATTATCCCAATAGACCTGTTATTCCTGTTTTTTTTACAAAATATTAGTATCGAATTATATATTTTTCAAATAGTCGGAACCTTCTGCAGAATTTGATGGGGTCTGATTTGAGATGGGGTCTTCAAATTTAACTAGAATACTCAACTAGATACGGTGGTAGAATGTAAGCTCCGCTAGCGGAACATCTAATACAAAGTTTTAAGCATTTACACAGGCATCACCTTCACCAGCTACTGGCGTCAAATGTGAAGTAGTCTTAGAAAAGCAAATTCTTAAGCTACCACTTGCCAAGAGAGTGAGAGAAGCTCGGCTTGGAGCTGTTTTCTTTATTTCTAAAGTAAACTCCCTTAAACATGCAAATTTCTAGCAAAGGATACAAGTCACCCCCGTGGGCCCGTAAGGGGTTAAACATGTTTTTGCTCATTTGAACGCACATTCAGCTGACACAGCCCCCACAAAGTCTGGCCGCAATAGACGTCAGAGGGCGCCACTGTATTGGGCTACGTGTTGTATAAATTATAATTTATAATTATTAAATACTATAATTGAATCTGCCTGCTGTTGGACAAGACAGACAGGGCAGGCAGGGGGCGGGGCCGGGGGTAAGTGGAGATGGGTGGGCAAATATGTCACATAGCTTAGCTCATTACAGAATACTCGTCGAGGCAGCTGGCAAATAGCAAGGCGGAAAATGTGCAGTTAATTAAGCTTTTGGTAAATTTACAAGAAAACAGACCTCACGTCTAGCGTTTTTAGGGTAAACAATAAATGGCGTAAATATACAAATATCACACAAACATACATACGTACGTACGTACATTCATATGTATTGTATGTACATTTGAACATTTCTACTGCGGTCAGAGGCTGCGACAAGAAGGGGGTACCAACAGAAATTGCTTTATAAATGCGTAATCACGTTTATTTCGGCACTTTATGGCGTTCCAGGGGTTGGGCGCGGGAGGTGCAAGCTGCAAAATTAGGGCAACAAAGGCCACCTGACCAATCGAAGGGTACACACACACACACACACACGCGCGCACACACACTCTCGTTTACTAGTTGACTTGTCAGAAGCAGCTCACACACACACTTGACCTTTAAATGTAATTAATTGCTGGCAAAAATGTATGTAAATGCAATTTTAGATCAAATTTTGCCATTTTCCTTTTCCGTTCGCTATCTTATCATTTGCATTTTTCGATTTTTTTAATTGACCACCAAAAGTGTGTGTATGCATATGCATGTACAAATATGTAAATAAAAACATTAAGACATCTCCCCCTCCCCTTCCCTTGCGCCATCCACTGCCTGTTTTAGCGATCGTTTATTCCAATTGGAATTTGCCAATATGTATGCCAAACGTGTTGGAAAATCAGTTAACTACGTCTATATGTACTCCGCCTGGCTGTCTCCATATCTCTCGCAGCAATATGTGCATGAATGTGTGCGAGTGTGTTTGCTCAAATATGATGGAATGATAAAAAACAAAACGGATAATATTTGTAGGCAAATGAAATGCAAGTCGCCAAGTGAGGGCGAAATGAAAAAAAATACGTTCCAACGTAAATCTTACTGTAAATGGGATGCCTTCCACGGAGCCAATTGCGAAGCACCGGTCACCTGCATTGCAGGCACCGCTTAGTATTTGATGACAATTCATTATTTTTACAATTGGTTATCACATCACAGCGCACAAATTGTAGTATTCTTCGGTTCTTTGGTTTAGTTTCTAGCACGACTTTTTTTCCTTGCCTCGTACCAAACGACAACAAAGTGACATTACATAAAAATCAGGGTTGTGAGAACACCCTCGATATTTTTAATCGATTTTTGTATCGGTTAGTGTGTGTTTAGGGTGACCGTCCTTGATATTATAACGATTAGTAAGACCACTCTCGATAGTTTTGTTCAATTAGTGCATAAACACGGTGAGGCAAGCAGTAGTTAATCAATGGAGTTCTCAGCTAATTTTTCGTCAGATCTGAATTTCAAAAAAATCAGACTGAAAAGCTCAGTTGAGGCACTTCGAAAGCCAATGGTTATTTGGCATCCACAGGTTCATATGAACATTGCGACGTTGCTTAGTGGTTCAAATGGCCGCACTAGCGGCATTTAATTCTAATTTTTACTTTTGAAAATCCAGAATATTATTTTGTTTTAAATTCGAATTCACTTCTGAAGCTTCGAACAGTTTTTAATTAAGCTTTTCAATGCAACTCTGATCCGCTGTGAGCTTTGAAAGTGAACATATGTCTGATCACATGGATTGCAGAAAATTTACGGCATTTATGGATATTAATTTCACCCTTAAGAGCGCAATCGCAATTTTTAAATTTAAATAAGGGCTGCAAACCCAAACTATTTTTTCGGAGGTCCGGTTCGCAGGTTCGAACCAAAATGTACCAATGGTTAAGGTTCAAGGTTTTTGTGATAAGGTTTTGGTTCGAACCTTGGTTCGTCCATAGTTTTTCCAAATTTGTAAAGAAGAATAATTAAATAGAAAAAATTACAATTTTTCACTTTTCAGTAGAGATGTCAGTAATCTCGCAGCAAAAAAAATATATAATGTTGCTTGCAGATAACTCAGGTTGAGCTCTTCCAACTTGTCTCACCTTGTTATACCATGCCATGCCACCCTAAATATATTTAATCGATTAGTTATCGACTGTCTTGGATAATTCCACCGCCAATCGATTATTTCCCTTCGTGTTAACTTTTCCCTATATTTTGGGCCAAAATTAAGGCAATTTTGTATTCTATAGTTTGCCGCTTGCAATAACTGGTAATGGTGTATATTATTGCCAACATTCAATTAGTTAGTTGATAAAAGCCGCTACAATATGGCCGCAGGTCCCATTGCTGAACGTAATCAGGGTGAGCTGAAGTTGGTTGAAGTTCCAGACGCAAAATTTTTACACCCCCTCTTCCATTTCCCTTCCTTTCACAGAAGCCACAATTTATGCCGGCGGTTTGGATGACAAAGTGTCGGAGACTTTGCTCTGGGAGCTATTTGTGCAAGCGGGACCAGTTGGTAAGTGCACAAGTGCTCTATGGACCGTTTCACCAAACTTAATTTAAATCTCTCATTCCCTCTCCAGTCAATGTACACATGCCCAAAGATCGCGTCACGCAAATGCATCAGGGCTATGGATTCGTGGAGTTCCTCAGCGAAGAGGATGCTGACTATGCTATCAAGATTATGAACATGATCAAGTTATATGGCAAACCCATACGAGTCAATAAAGCGTCGGCACATCAAAAAAATCTGGATGTGGGCGCCAACATTTTCATAGGCAATTTGGACGTGGAAGTGGATGAAAAGTTACTCTACGATACATTCTCCGCCTTCGGTGTGATTCTGCAGACGCCCAAAATTATGCGGGACCTAGAAACGGGCAAATCCAAGGGCTTTGCTTTCATTAACTTTGCCAGCTTTGAGGCCAGTGACGCGGCCATGGATGCCATGAATGGCCAATATCTGTGCAATCGTCCCATCTCAGTGTCTTATGCATTCAAAAAAGATCACAAAGGTGAACGGCATGGCTCGGCGGCGGAACGCCTGTTGGCCGCCCAAAATCCTTCCGCGCATGCGGATCGTCCGCATCAATTGTTTGCCGACGCTCCTGTGCAGAATATGATGCCTGTAATGCCGGGTCAAATGATGCCGCCACCCATGATGGCACCACCGCCTCCCGTTGTGCCTGTGTCATCCAACAATATGGGCATGATTGCACCACCACCGCCAGTACCACAGCCTGCACCATTTCCAGCTACAATACCACCGCCTCCGCTGCCGCCTATGGCTGGTGGACAGCCGCCACTGCCTCCGGCCATGGGCATACCACCGCCACCGCGCATGATGCAGCCAAATGCCTGGGCACCGCCCGGCATGCCAGCGCCACCACCCAGGCCACCGCCCACAAATTGGCGTCCGCCGCCTGTGCCTTTTGCACCGGCGCCATTCGCCAGACCCTACCAACCGGATGGCTATCAGTACTAGGTGTTTAGTTTGTAGTTAAATCTCCTAGGATTTCTATACAATTTTGTGACTTTAATAAACTTTTTTTAACGTACAGCAATTCTTCGCTCGGAGTCAACTAGTAGACTGCATTTTGATTTTGATTATATTTGCTCAGTTTATCACTTAAGGACTAGTCGGTATATAGCATATATAGTATACATTAACATATTTAAAAAAAAAAAAACGAAAGCAGATCATATAGAACCGGGCGCTTGAGGTTCTTGTTCATATCCAGTTGGTCAGGCTCAGTATCTGATTGAATTTCATTCTTCCTGCAAGGACAGGCCATGCTCCTGCATATGCTCATAAATACAGGCTTCATAGGTATGGGCGGCATCGCAACTAAAATTAAAGGTAGAGCAGAGGATATTATACAATTGGTACAGTTTCTCACAGAGTTTCTTCTTTTAATTGCACGCTGCTCATACATATGTCGGAACCGGAAAGTGAGAAAAACTTTTTAGAATTCAGAAGTAAACAATAAAATCTTAATGATTCTGAACTTGAGCCCTCCGTTGCATATCCCAAAGCAAAAATAAAATTTTGAAAAATCTAACAAAACTAAATGGAACGAAATTGCTGTTCAAAGACATCGCGTTTATGGAGAAGTATGGCACTCCGAAGCACCAGCAGCAAGCTATTTATTTTTGGAAAACATTTTGGAGAAAATGTTAGGAAGCGTTAAGGAAATAATTTATCCAGGGCTGCAACCCACTCAAGAATTAAGTCTGGTTCGGTTCAATGGTTCATGGAGGTTTTAAACCACCGGTTGGGTTCATAGCATGGTTTTTGGAGCAAGCTAAACCACGGTTTTGGTTCGGTTCAGTGGTTAACTCTCAGTTTTCGAACTTTATACTTTCTAATAAGAAAATGTTGACTTTTCTCTATTATTTTCAAAATTAAATGTGCAACACTGTATAAAGTCGGACATACAGACGCTATCCATAAGTTTCAGTAATTTCTTTGAGATTATTAATGGAATAGAAGACTTAAGAACATCGAGAAGACCGAGTATCAATTGGATTCTAACCCACCAGATCATCCAGGAAAGCAAAATGTCGGATATCATATTAAAGTTGGTTTCCTCAACCGAGAAGAACTTGAACAATATCATTACAAACGCTAAATAGTGCATCAGAAAATAAATCCCTTACTTAAGTAGAATTTAGGTGGAGAAACACTGCCAACTGAAGAATATTCAGAATGATGTGCCACACAAGCAGTTGGATACTCAGACTATTCGATCTGAAACTTCCAAGGAACGATTTATAAATTCTGACAAATATATTTAGAAAGAGTCGACAAACATTTGAATAGAGGTGCGCGCGTGAGAGATTTTTCCATCACGTAACGCACGATTCACGAAATAAAAATATATGGACGCACGATTCACGCACTGAATTTTTCAGCAATTCGCGTCACGCACGATTCACTCACGATTTACGAGACGTCACGAATGATCACGCATGATAAAAATGCTTCCCTATAAAAAATTTAGTAACCAATTATGTATATCTTATCATATCGATCTTGCAAGCAAGGGAGACCCTCATTCCATTGTGGGTTTTATGGCCACCCTGTTTATCCACGCGAGCAGCGGATTCACAAAATCAAAAGCAAATAAAACAACAAATTCGTGAATTCACGAATAAAACTTTAACACGCACGAATCACGGGATACGGATGCACGCGAAAGTGGTTACTACGATCACGTCGTGACACACCGTGACACGTTAAAATCACGTCACGCGCGCTCCTCTACATTTGAACCCGACAGATTGACGTTTTTAAAGAGGTAGTTAGTAAAACTCCTGAATGGATGCATAAATTCCTTTGAAAGTCTTAAAATAGTAATTTTAAGGAAAGAGAAGAGCTAAAGCGTTGCATTTGATTTTCCAAATACAATTTTCAATAACTACAAACATATTGGTTTTAAGGTAGGCACTTAGCGTCATAAAACTCGTCGATGAAATGAAAACGGTTTGGTTCGGTTCAGCATATTCCAACAGACGCTGATTTGGTAAGCCGTTCGGTTTACGAGCACGAATAAGCGGTTCGGTACGGTTCGTTTTAGAACCGGTTTGCATCCCTGAATTACACAAAGGTCAGGTGAACGTCACTATTCCATAAATTGATCCATTTTACACTGAAGCCATAGGGCACTCCAACAAGCTGGGACTTAACAAGTTTTTACATTAAGCACAACAAACAAAAGTGCCGTAAAGCAGTTTTGACAGTTACAATTGTGAGTTTTCACATTTTTATAATTTTTTGTGTATAGAATTATTTTGTGAACTATCAAAAAACTTTAGCCTATAAGTACCCGAGTTTGCACCTGAACCTAGGTTCACCAACTATCTGAACCTGAACCTCAAAAGTTTTGTGGGAGTGAATCCCCTCTGATTTTTAAGAGGTTTTTACAACATTTTCTTATTATACCCTTGCAGAGGGTATATTAAAATTGTCACGATGTTTGTAACGCATAGAAGGAAGCATTTCCGACAGCATAAAGTATATATATTCTTGATCAGTATGACGAGCTGAGTTCATTTCCGTCTGTCCGTCCGTCCGTTTGTCCGTCTGTTTCTATGCTATCTCCTCCCTCAGTTTTAAAGCTATCTTGACCAAACTTTGCAAAAAGTCTTTAAATACAAATACACTGAACATTTGTCGGAATCGGCCGGATCGGATGACTATATCATATAGCTGTCATAGGAACGATCGGTGCAAAAACTAGTTCTAGTGAGAAAAACTTTTTTATTTTCCATCGTAGCGTCACCAATCGTGGTATCTATAAGTTTTATATGCTTCCACACAATTCCGAAAAAATTTATCAAAATCGGATGACTATATCATATAGCTGTCATAGGAACGATCGGTCCAAAAACTAGTTCTAGTGGGAAAAACTTTTTTGTTTTCCATTGTAGCGTCACCAATCGTGGTATATATTAATTTTATATGATTCTACACAATTCTGGAAAAATTGATCAAAATTGGATGACTATAGCACATAGCTGTCATAGGAACGATCGGTCCAAAAACTAGTTCTAATAAGAAAAACTTTTTTGTTTTCCATCGTAGCGTCACCAATCGTGGTATATATAAGTTTTATATGCTTCCACACAATTCTGGAAAAATTTATCAAAATCGGATGACTATAGCATATAGCTGCCATATAAACGGTCGGTACAAAAACTAGTTCTAGTGGGAAAAACTTTTTTGTTTTCCAACGTAGCATCAGCAATCGTGGTATATATTAGTTTTATATACTGTCACACAATTCTGGAAAAATTGATCAAAATCGGTTGACTATAGCATATAGCTGCCATATAAACAGTCGGTCAGTTGTGAGAAAAACTTTTTTGTTTTCCATTGTAGCGTCACCAATCGGTGTATACATTAGTTTTATATGCTTTCACACTATTCTGGATAACTTTATCAAAATCTGATAGCTATAGCATATAGCTGCCATAGAAACAATCGGTCTAAACACTAGTTCTAATGAGAAAAACTTTTTGTTATCAATGGTAGCGCCATTCAAAAACTGCAAGGGTATTTAAAACATCGGCGTAGCCGAGGTAAGCCTTCTATTTTTTTTTTCTCATACTCACTGATCTTCGGGCACTTCAATGCCTTCACATTTGGTTACAATCTCAACTGCGGCGGCTGCCTTTTCCTCATTATCCTTGCTCAGGACCTTGATCATTTCCAATGCACGTTCCTGGTTCAGTTTCCCAGCCTCATCCATCTTAAGAGAGACAAAAGTGAATTGGTTGCTATCAATTTCAAAAGGCACAACTCACAATTTCGAATTTCTTCATAATGCAGGCGCGCAAGCACTTGGCCTCGTGACTTTCAGCCGTCTCGTGCTTCATCATGTGGGCCACATCCTCTGCAGAAATGTCAACATATTGAGGGTGAGTTAGGAGTAATAGAAACTACTCACCATCCGTGGCGCCTGTTTCGGTTTGGCACTCGTGAGCCACCTCCTTGGCATGCTCCTTGGTCAGCTCCTCGTTGGGCTTGGCCAGCACCGACTCTAGGCAAATCAATAACAAAGCTAAGCATAACAAACGCGACATGTTGCTTAGGAGACGTACAAACTTCACTTAAGTGTGAACAGTGGGAGTCGTCAGCATTTTATAGGCATCTCACCATCTTAATCTCTATCTCAGGCAGTGGCAGTGGCAATTAAACACACAATTATAAAGCATGGGAGCCCAATTGAACTATATGAGCAGCACATGACACTCTCGTTCTGGACAAGATCCGGCGGAGATGCTGTCGACTGGGCCACGTGGGAAATGGCCAAGGGTGGGGCTGGGGCAGGTCGAGAGGGTGTTAGACGCTTAATTGTTGACTAGCATGAAATCGCAATCAGAGATATAAATGCAAAAATCTCCAAACACACAATTAAACCGATCAAAACTTTTGCCACTTTTGGCGACTGACAGCGGAAAACAGTGGGAAAGGGGAAACCCCCTAATTATATGAATGCAAATATCGCATTACACTATAACCCATAAAAGTGAGGTATCTAAATGATCTAGTTAAGCCGCAGGGAATTGAGATTATTTTGCTGATAGATGACAAGCGCGTGCGATCATCCAAATGTCAATCTGGGAATGGGAATGGGAAAACACAGCACAAACATTTTCGAATGTTATCCAAATCATTAATTTGTCTTTCCTTGAAACTAAAGATGGGAACAGGATAGAAAAATCGATTCCGTCCCGCAAATCCCGTGTTATGCCTTTCCGATCTCGAACTCGAATTTTCAATTTAATCCAGTTCTGATCCTGACTTTAAATTCAATACCGTCAAGTTTCAGCGGGATTTTCCCTCCGCTATGGTTCTTCCATAAAATTCTAAAATATTTTTAATACCGCTAGTTACCGGATACCGAAGTTTATAATTCAGTTCGAAATCGGTTTTAAACCTTAAAAAATATATATACCAAAATTTCAAGTTTATAGCTGAAATAATTTGACTTTAAACCACTTTTGAACTGGTCTTAAATCACTTTCAAACAGGCTTCGTAAAATGTACAAAAATTATTTTCACGCCATGATAAATAACTTCAATGTAAAAAATAATTATTTTCAGACATGAAAATAAAAATTTTTCATATGGAAAAAATGATTTTTAACAAAAGCATTTCTGACACGATTGTTTTTTACAGGCATGTCAATAATTTAAGCTGCCTTTTTGACGCCTCTAAAGAACAGTCGTGTCAAAAAAGCTCGCGTTAGTTACATGAAAAAAATCATTTTTTTCATATGTAAAATTTTGTATTTTCATGTCTGAAAATAATTATTTTTTACAGCTTGTATATTTTACTTTGTTTGAATACATTGCGTGTAAAGAAAATTGTGTGTTATTTTACGAACCCTGCTTTCAAATGAATATACTGTGAAAATTTCAGTAGTCCAGTCCAGTGACTTTTATATAAGAGTATTGCACGTGAATATGATTAAATGAAAATGCCTAAATTAATGCTTACATATATTTACATATTTCACTTTTAATTATAAGAAATTAAAACGAATGCTAACAATTAATAACAAGTGAGACTCGCTGCAGTCGAGTGCCACGACTTTAAAATACCCTGTATCCCTGAGCTTGTGTGTCCTTATCCATTTGGTATATACTGCAATTTTCAATTAAAATAACAATTTTATCTTTTTCTTTGTATCGATTTGGGTTCAATACTTTCCTAATATACGTGTAACAATTATTCTTTACCCAGCACAGTTTATGTAAAAACAAGTTGTGGGATTCCTATTTTTTTTATTTACAAAGAAAACCAATACATAACTGGACCAAATGGGATTAACCTAATGTCAGGATTAAATTGTGATCGGCAAAGTTCACAGAACTGCATACAGTGTATTTGATCTTTCAGTACCTTCTATTGTATATAACTAAATTCTGTTGCTACCTAATCTGTCAAATCTTCGATTTTAAAGGGTTTTTAAATTATACCGTTACGCAGTAGAGTCGGAGAATCTAGTTCATTTCAATGAGCTAGTTCATTAGTTAATTTTTTGATGAAGTTCGAGTTATAGTTCATTTTTAAATTATAGTTAATTTTTTGAACTATATCAAAAAATGAACTATCGTTCAAAAAATGAAGTATAGTTCATAAAATGATCTTTTTCAAAAATAAGTTCAAATGTGAATTGTTCCATGCAAAGTTTAAAAAAATAAACTATATTTAAAAAAATTAATAGTTCAAAAAATGAATACTGCAACAAATGAATACATAATTTAATGTATGAATAGATAACAAAAATGACTCTACTCAAGATATAAATGGTTAAAAAACTGAAAAATTCAAAAAATTTATAGCTTAAAAAATAAACTGAAGTTTATAATGTAAATAGTTCATAAAATAACAAGTTAGAAAGTTGGTCAAGCCCAACTATAATATACTCTGTAGCCGTCAAAGTTTGTTTATAACTGATAACTTTTAAGTGCTGCCCATCACTGCCAGTGCTGCCCAGCGTAAGTATTTGATTTACCTTTAATAAGACTATCGCTCATTTGATCGGGAAATGGTGTTCGGTTGATTGATAAGTAATTATGATTAAAATATATGTCTATTGTTCGAACCTTTCCAATAATATATCTTAAAAATTGTGGGAGATATGAATTTTTTTTTTAATTACGGAGGAGCCAGGATCGTGTCTTAAATTCAAAATAAACTTGATCTGCCTGCATTTATAACTAGTTTATTTTCCATACACTTCAAACCTCAAACTTTTACCATCTCTGAGATCTCAACAGGCTGATCAAGAAACAAACATCTGGACAAACATGGTCTCCGCTGATGTTTAAATACCCTCGCAATTTTTTAAAGACGCTACCATTGAAAACAAAAAAAGTTTTTCTCACTAGATCTAGTTTTTTGAACGATCGTTCCTATGGAAAAAATATGAAATAGTCATCCGATACGGCCGGTTCCGACAAATGTGCAGCACATGTGTATTTCAGAACTTTTTGGAAAGTTTGGTACGATTATGGATACTGATTATAGATAAAGTTAAAACTTGATATCTGTAAAATTGTAGGAGTTATTCAACTTTTCTATTCCGGGATCAGGAAACAAACTTGATCTGCGTGCAGACAATACGAAATTAATGTTTTTTTGCTTAATTTCTTAGAAATTGTTAATTAAAGTTTTAAAATAGACGAATAATACAACGCAACAAAATGCATCTTTTTTCAGTTTATTTTTCACGATATTTTGCTCAGTTTATTATTATTGTCATGATTACAAAAATACATTAATTACACTAGGCAACATGGTTCAGTTTATAGAAAGAGTGTTGGTGATTCTAGATGATTTTCGCAATAAATCATTTTGCCTAACAGATTCATGTTTATCACACGAAAATCATCTATTCTAGAATCACCACTACTCCTTCTATACACTAGACCATGTTGCCTAGTGTAATTAATGTATTTATGTTATCCTGTCAATAATAATAAACTGAGTAAAATATCATAAAAAATTTCCAAAATTTGTGTTATTTTTTAAGCAAAATTCAATTACTCGCAAATTATTAACTTCGCCTAGAAAAGGCGATAGACTTACTTGGAAGCGTAATTATTACGTTCCTTCAATATATAGCTTCTAAAAATCGGTTTGTGTAATATGAAAGCTTACCGATCGAAAAAGTACACCAACAAGTACGATAGTCGGCTGTAATTCCGATTCTAATCGTATCCCTATACTGACCAAAGTTTAGTTAGATCATTCTGATACCTCAAATAATTCAAGGGAGTTTTAGTTTGTCGAATGTGTCGTGCCCCATCTATGTTATTCAGTGTTATTCAGTGCTGTTAGCCAGCTCTTCCAATTGCGTGACAACTGCGATAACAATGATGACCCTGCACTTGCACTTGGGGCACAATCTTTGATGTGATGTCAGCATAATGTGGGGGGGTCATACTCATTTGGTCTCAGGTATATAAACTGGGTCAATTAACCAACTAAAACCAAGAAATCAATTAACCATCATGTTGTTCATTACCATACTGCTCACCGGTCTGCTGCAGCTTCAGCTGGTTCAGGTGCAGGGGCAGGGTATCGACCTGACCAGTTTGCTGGGTACCAGAGGGTCACCGCCCATTTGGAAAATAATGGACAAAAATTTACCACAAGTGCAGGAAATGCTGGACACCGCCAAGGAGGAGTGTCTGGAGGAGCTAAACTTGCCAAAGAATCAGCGACCCCTAAAGAAGGAAACCCGACCCAGTGAGCAGGAGAAGTGCCTGGTGGAGTGCGTCTTGAAGAGGGTTAAAATAGTGAGTAGATAAGCGTTCGGAGAATTTCCAACTAATTTTGGAACTCTTTTCCCCCTGCAGATGGATGACAATAATCGCGTGAGCCTGAAGCAGGTGGAGAAGCTGACCAGATTGGTGACCGACAACAATCAGGTGGCCATTGCCTTGAGCTGTGGCCTGGCTCAGGGCTGCAATCGTTCGATCACAGCAAAGAATTCCTGTGAGGCGGCCCATCAGATTAATCAGTGCATTGGTCGTCAACTGGAGGGACACCGGGTTAAGCTAGACTGGTAAAGGAAAACTCAACCCATGCATTAGTTTCACTGGGGCGCTTTATTTCCACCCAGGAACCACATCCATTTCACGAACTTACTAAACAAATGGAAATAAAAGAAACAAAGAAACACACACACAGAAAGAAGAGTCAGTTACTCCTTGAGCTTGGGTATTTTGTAGTTGGCATCACGCATCTCGCGCAGCATGCACATGGATATGCCATGGGCCACCTCGCACCTACGGGCGAAAACGAAACGCAAAGTCAGGTTACTCTGGTGGTGGTTATCACCCAGCCTAATTCACTCACTTGTCCGTGTTGCCATTCATCACCTCGTTACATCTCTGGGTAATGCCTGGCGAGCTGTCCTTCATTTCGGGGAACATCCCATTCATCATGGACACCGTCTGCTCCTCATCGAATTTCATTTGTCCCTCTGGCATGACATCGAAATGTTGCAGCAAACATTGACGGAAGCATTTGGTCTCCATCTGGGCATCCTCTTTGTTCAATATCATTTCCACAATGTGCTCCCTTTCCGGTTTGGGTTTGCAACCATCGGCAAAGGTTTCAATCAGTTCCACCACCTCGCTGACTGTCATGGAGACCTCCTCCTCGTTCTCGTCGGCGGTGACCAAAGTCAGCCAGGCGGTGGCACAGACCAGCGCTAAGAAGGCAGCCATCCAGGTTTGAGATGTGGTCATCTTGGTGAAAATTAAATGGTATTGAAACCCCACTGGGGCAGAGGTTTTATACCCAACTGAAATTGAGGTAATATACCATATATCCGGTACAAGTTAAAAAGCTGACAGATCGCGATTATCACTTGTAGATCACCCATTGGACATGCAACCCAATCAAAATGCAAACACAATTTCATTTGCTCATTCAACTACATAACTTTTATTCTAAGTAGGCGAGCGGAATGAGGGTTTGGGTTACCATTCGATTAAAATTTCCGACCCCCCATACCCAATTCTCTTCTCAGGGAAAGAGAAATACCTTGATGTTGCTCTTGAGGCAGGTGAGCACAGCGTAGGCTGCATCACAATTGCCCGTATTCTTCAGGCCCACCGCTGAATCCTTACAGGCGACGGCACCCTGGCGATACTGCTCCTTATAGTTATCGGGCATCATGATATCCACCTGCTTGAGGGTGGACTCCAGCTGGAATTTGCCCTTCTTGATCTATGGATGCAAAAATAGTTCAATTTGAGACTCTACTTTAGTGTTGGTGTGGTTTATGAGTGAGTGAACCAAAATGAGTTGTTCACTGAATTGAACAAGTGAACTTGTACTTCTTTAATTGGTCTTTGTTGTTCTTCTTTTGTATACCCTTGCAGAGGGTATATTAAAATTGTCACGATGTTTGTAACGCATAGAAGGAAGCATCTCCGACCCCATAAAAAAAAAAAAATTAACATAAAAAGTAATTATATTAAGCCATGTCCGTCTGTCCGTCCGTCTGTTTCTATGCTATCTCCTCCCTCAGTTTTAGAGCTATCTTGACCAAACTTTGCAAAAAGTCTTTAAATACACATTAGGCTGCACATTTGTCGGAATCGGCCGGATCGGATGACTATATCATCTATCTGCCATAGGAACGATCGGTCCATAAACTAGTTCTAGTGAAAAAAACTTTTTTGTTTTCTATTTATGTGGGACGGAAACTAGCGTATTGAATCGTCACCACACTTGGTATATATTAGTTTTATACCCCTTCACACAATTCTGGAAAAATTTATCAAAATCGGATGACTATAGCATATAGCTGCCATATAAACGGTCAGTAAAAAAAACTAGTTCTAGTGAGAAAACCTTTTTGTTTTCTATTGAATCGTCACCAAACTTGGTATATATTAGTTTTATACCCCTTCACACAATTCTGGAAAAATTTATCAAAATCGGATGACTATAGCATATAGCTGCCATATAAACGGTCGGTCAAAAAACAAGTTGTAGTGAGAAAAACTTTTTTGTTATCAATGGTAGTGACTTTCAAAAACTGCAAGGGTATTTAGCCTTCTATTTTTTTCAGTTGTTCTTCTCACTTTATAATGGGGGAAAAAGGGTATCATGAAGTTGTGCAATTGAATGTAACAGGCAGACAGTGATTGGAAAGGTACTCATTATTCTTACCTAGGTAAGGTACAAGTAATTTTTTAGTACCTAGGTAAAGGTAAAGGTACTAGAAAGGTACTTTTGTAATAAGTAATCAAATCGAAAATTCTTAGACGAATACAAGGAATTTAAAGGCTTATCCTAAATCCAACAAGAAAGTTAAAAATGTTAACATTTTGAATTTATTTGAAGCTATATTATATTTTCTTGTATATTCACCAAGATTTCTAAAAATTCTGTCAACTGGGGCTAACAAAATGGTATTACATTTGCACATCTTCGACTCGTTGAATATGTTTTTTAATCTAAATGAATGTTGCCAACTTTTAGGCAATAAACTTCTTCTTAATATACAACTATATTTTTAAAAACATGAAGATGAGAAAACGGACCTTAGTGTGTCTTTCATCCAGCATTATATACTAGTTCATCGATTCCATCAAGTGCGATTTTAGTCAGCCGTGTCAGAATTCGTTTTCGTTTCTTTCAGGGAGTCATATCGGTCCATTATTATTCCTTCTTTTCATTCATGATTTTCCTCAAGTGCTTTACAACTTTTATGACTTTAAGCTATTTCTGTGCCTCTTTTGACAATCCAGTTGTTCGGCTTCTATTGCAAAATGACCTAAGATCTCATTGAAAATAAGACCCTTCTCCAACTCCGATTGATCGATTTCAGGAAATGGGAAG
Organism: Lordiphosa mommai; assembly: GCA_018904225.1. Classification (NCBI taxonomy): domain Eukaryota; kingdom Metazoa; phylum Arthropoda; class Insecta; order Diptera; family Drosophilidae; genus Lordiphosa; species Lordiphosa mommai. Next base: position 163,829 of record JAEIFT010000340.1, on the reverse strand, counting down.
AAATGTTTCCTTATCATGATTAGAAAAAAAAAAATAATTTGAAAATAAGACCCTTCTCCAACCCGAGTGATCAAATGGGAACAGACCACATTATTCCTGCCTCTGGTCTTTGCGTGGGGAGTATTAGCAGGATCATATTGATTAAGTTCAGAAACAGTTTTGCTCCTCTTAAGTCCCGTAGAATTTGCTATTCTGTACAAAATGTACAATTTTGGTCCATAAGCTTTTTGTTAATGTTACTTAGACCATAATTCTTTTGCCTAGCTGTGATCCTACAAATTAACTAATCGACTTACTCAGCTTCTAAGTACCAACCGAATCAACCTTATCTGGTGAATAAGTCTAATTGCATTTGTTGCCCGGTGTTCACAGAAGATTCGACAATGTGCGGCCTTAATTCAGTCAAACCTCTATATGATGGAGTACCTGGTTCCCAAAAAAATGACATGATGGAAATGTTAAGAAACAAAGAGGCAATTTAATTGCAGTCAGGTTGATGAATGGATTGAAAGGGTAAAATAAACTGAGCAAACTTGTCATAGAGTGGGATACTGAGCCAGTTGAACAACTGAACAAAAAATCAAAAGTGAGCAAACAACTGAGCAAATAAGTGTACAGAGAACAACTGTTCACTAAAATCACATTTTTTTACCCAACACCCCGCTACTTACGGACTGCATCATTTCCAGAATACAATTGACATAACAGTTTGTATCCTTGGTATTGGGTATGTTGCCATTCTTAATGGCATCGGCCATCTCTTCGCTGACTTTCGGAAATTTGGGTAGACACACATCCCGCATCAGCTTACCGGCTGCGTACATCTGCTCTTCTGTGGCCTAAAATTAAGGACTAGATGTAGTCCAGTTTTGGGTTAATTTGTATGCTTTAAGTACCCCAGCTCTGGCTCCAGGCAGATGAGCTATACCCATGCACACCAACAGACTGATCAGCAACACCTGATCGTTATTCATTTTGTCGAATGCCTATGGAAACCATGATTTGGTTTTTATATTCTCCAGATCTCACAGCTCTCCAAGGGTTCTCCGGCATGCAAATTGTATAATATAAGTAAAAAGGTGGGCTAATGGCATACATTTTAACTAACTAAGTGGTTAAGTGGGCGGGCAGATCACATGTCAAATCGACTACACCATCGATTGCTCAATTCGAGATGCGGATTCTCAAACTGACACGCAACGTCCAACCCTCCTCCACACTCAATCAAAAGATTTTTGATTTGTAGTTTTCAAGTATGCCATCATAATTTATTGAAAGTAAGTTGCTTCATATAGTTATTAGCATGGGGTAGAGACGTACAAACATTTGCGTGCAATAAGTTTTCACATCTTTTGATTGCAAAAAAAAAATATAAATACAAACGAATTGAATCAATTCAAATCCGAATTGAAGTTGTTTGAAAAAAAAACCACATGCTGACTCCATACCCTTATAATGATATATGTAGATCTATATAAAGATGGATGTAAGTTTGTTGGATCATTTATTTCATTAAGTATTCGATTATGTGTATATGTATATCTCATCATCTGTCTTATAAACTAACACCCGGTTTCGATTACGGTATTATTCCCTGGTGCATATATTTCATATCTCTTCAAAGCACGGTCGCCATGATATGTTTATAATTATGCTATGCACCTTATTTAACTTTATCCAAATTAAAGCAGGCTTGTACTTTTGAGTGGCTCAACAAACTTAAACACAACAAATCCCAAACGAAAATACCAGACGAAAATCTATAGCAAAATTTTGTACAAAATATCTAAGGAAAAATTTGGTAGACCATTTCATACACAAGATGTCCGATCAATTCAAATTCAACGAAACTTTTAATAGCCGCACAATGCGTGGACGTGCAAATGTAAGTTCCAATCCACGACGACAGTGAGTGAATCACCATCTCTTTTTCTCTAGGTAGCCAAGGCCACCTGGGCTTCTGTGGGTTTGTTATATGTCCTGGTCAAGATACATCGTCGCAATGCTAAGCGTCGGGAGACCAGTCGCTACTGCAAGGGCTGTCAAAAGAAGATGTTGAATATGTAGAAGAATATGTTGATTTGCGGTAAACCCAAAACTTTGCATTGTTGTGAAACAAACAGAAAAGGATGATGATTCCTACGGTTAAATTCTATGTACTTTGATGAGTTAATAAAATTGCAACATTTCGAACTTTAAAGTCGTAGAAAAAATCTAAATCATCCTGATACGTAAGGTTGCTATATATATTTCTGGCTTTATAATGAAAACGCGAATATTTATGATCAAAAATAGTTTTATTGTTTTTCATAGTATTCTCCAGCAAGATTTATACAATTTTGCATGCGCTCAAACCAGTTGTCGAAGCACTTTTTTCACTTCGATTAAGACACCTCCAAAACATGGTTTTTGAACTCTTTAACAGCATCTTCTGGCGACGAAAATCGTTGACCACGCATTTTTCCCTTGATGTGCGGGAATAAAAGAACATGGGTCCAAGTCAGGGCTGTATGGCGGATGACCCATCAATTCGACGTTTTAGGCGGTCAAAAAGGCACTGGTGTGAGCTGATGTGTGAGAGCTCGCATTGTCATGGTGCACAATGATCTGTCTTCTCTTGTTCGTTTTTCGAATTTCTCCGAAGACTTCAGGCAAACAAATTGTGGTGTACCACTCAGAATTGACCGTCCTACGTTGCTCAAGCGGAACAGTCGCCACATGACCAGTTTTACCGAAGAAACAGGCGACCATTTGCTTCGAAGTGCTTCTTCCACGAACGACTTTCGTTGGATTTGGCTCGTCTTCGAAGACCCACACGGTCGATTGCTGTTTTGTTTCGGGCTCATAAGCATAGATCCATGATTCGTCACCTGTGACGATCTTATAAACGTCTTTTGAAACACCGCGATTATATTTTTTCAAAATTTCTTTGCACCAATCCACACGAGCCTTTTTTTGAGCGATTGTCAAATTGTGCGGGATCCAACGAGAACAAACCTTTTTTACGCCCAGGTGTTCATGCAATATCGAATGTATGCTGGTGGAAGAAATGCCCAAGGATGCCTCTATCTCACGGTATGTCACATGACGATCTTGCATTATCAGTTCACGCACGGCATCAATGTTTTCTGGCACAACGACTGTTTTTGGACGACCTTCACGACCTTCGTTCAGAGCGCGTCGCCCGCGATTGAATTCATTAAACCAATTTTTCACAGTGCTATAGGATGGTGCTTCATCGCCATACAAAGATTTAAGTTCATCGTTGCACTCTTGTCGTGATAATCCACGTCAAAAGTTGTGAAAAATGATTGCACGAAAATTTTCACGAGTTAATTCCATTTTTCTGCCGAGGTAAGTTTTTGATTAATCGTTAATCGATATCAAACGTGGTCACACATGAAAGAGTTGTATGGAGCTTTTATCGATAAAAGTCCAAACTTTTTTTGGGAAAAGGCCAATTGGTCCTAAAATGGCTAGAAGTGACCTAGGTCAGAAACTTAAATAGCAACCCACGTATTCATTTAGTGCAGAAGTTTGGAACGCATAGAAATATTTTTTTCCGACCACATAAAGTACATTTTTCTTGATCAGCGCGACGACCTGAGTCGACCGTGGTTGCATCCCTAAGCGAATATGATATAATGCTGGGACGACCACAGTAGGTCTCAGCTTTTAACTTCATAGAATTTTTTAGAGCAAAACGACTCGGACTTGATTCTAGCCCAGATCCCAACGGAACACTCGAGCACTTAACAGTATTCGGGCAGGGTGAGTTGAAGTGGATAACCAACTTCCTGCAATGGCCGAGGGTTTTAGCAAACACTTCAACAGCACCACAATCCGTGGGCGCGCCAATGTGAGTCATCAGCAATTGCTCCAAACTTCGGCTAGTTGAATTATCCACATTCTCCTTCTTCTTATACAGGTCGCCAAGGTAACGTACGCCACATTTGCCCTTCTCTATCTGGTCTATCGGGTCAGGCGGGGATCAGGCAAACAGCCAGCTGCCGATCAACAGGTTCTGGCCGAGAGCAAGAAACCATCCTGTAGCTGCGACAAGGAACAGGAGCCCACAATGGACTCGGACTCTGGTGTCTACGAAGCCGATCCAGAGTGCGCTGTTTGCCGGGAGCGGGCCGACCGTGCCATGACCGAGTACGATAAAGAGCAGCAGCGACTCGCGGCCCAGGCTCAGCAGCAGGAAGAGGATGAGGGCTGCCACGACGAACCGCCGCCACCTCCGCCGCCATCACAACCACCCCCATCCTCCGGAGCGGCTGGCGCCTCACCACCGCGTCGCAAATGCCCTTGCGACGAACCCCAACGAAATGTGGACGGCGCCCTAAAAACCAGCCACACCAAGGCCAAGATGCCCGGGCAGTATCAGCAGTACCAACACACTTCCACTTCTTCTTCCCCGGAAACAGAAAATGTGCATCCGGCCAGTGAGATTATGGGTCAGGTGCACGAGGCCGTCTACCAAGCACTGCGCAGCGTCATAGGCGCCGTTATGGGTGGCGCTTCGATGACCACCAGCAGCAGATCGCACTTGAGCGATTCAGAAGCTGGGCAGGAGGATGCCATCAATTGTATACCCAAACACACAGCTGCCACACAGGAGAATCAGCAGCGTGATGATACCAATGAGGAAGTGCCCCTGCAGCGACGTACCGCTCCACGCTCCTGTGTGCCCACCGACCATGAGGTGGGCCAGGAGAAAGAACAGGCCCAGGATCTGGGTTCGGCCGAGGAGGTGCATACGGCAAAGGATCAGTATCATTGCTTCGCCGATGGCTTCGCCTCGGATATGTACTTCAACACAGATGAATGACCGGTTTAGTACAGCCTGGGGATTTGGGACTTTCAAAATTCAAAATAGAGTGCAAATTAAATTTCAAATAAAACCGATGCGATTTGATCTTTTGACCCATTAGATCTTGATACTTTTTAAGATATCTAAATCGGTTTATTGAGTTTGAAGTCGCTGAAATGGGATCAATTATCCCATTCCCCGGAAAATTACGTTTTCCCCATGTTTCAAACAGTTGTTTGTGTCTCTGGTTGGGCCAATTCTTATATACGGGTCTCGTGTCTGGTCTCCGCACTGTCAGATACATCAAGACCAACTAGAATCTGTTCAAAAACAATTTCTCATTTTCGCCCTCCGTGGCCTAAACTGGGATACGAACCGACAGCTTCCTCCAAACGAGCTTAGACTTTGATTAATTGATCTCCCTTCCCTTAATAATCGTAGAATCTGCCATAGCGTGATTTTTCATCACAAGCTGCTGAGATTGAATCTAGCACTTTGTTAGGGCAAACCAATTTTGCTTTTCCAGCACGTGTAACTAGAAATTTCGTTCCGATATATCTACAACCAAGTCTCACATCATGCACCCTTCCGTAACCTTTGCCTGCTTTACAACATGTATTTCCACCTTATTTTTACACAATCTTCTGTGTTAGATATAAGAAACAATTTATTGTGCTTTTCTACTGAATCTCTGTACAGTTTAACAGTACTTTGGTATACTCTGTACCGAAGGTACAAAGAGTATATTGGGTTTGTGCAAATTTATGTAACAGCCAGAAGGAAGCATCTACGACCCTATAAAGTATATATATTATTGATCAGCATCAACAGCCGAGACGATATAGCCATGTCCGTATGTCCGTCTGTCCGTATGATGGTATGGTAAGAGATAGAGGTTTGAGGAGTATTGAGTCATATATTCTACTCATCATTACTTATCGAGCTCCCATACATCGTTTTTCGATCAGATGAACGATAGTAGAGTTGCCACCCCCGCAATTTGAAAAACACCTCAAATATCCCGCAGTTTTGGAGTTAGGTTGTTTAAACCTTCTAGACATATATTCTACTCATCATTACTTATCGAGCCCCCATACATCGTTTTTCGATCAGATGAACGATAGTAGAGTTTCCTCCCCCGCAAATTGAAAAAAAAACTTAAATCTTCCACAATTTTGGAGTTAGGTTGTTCGAACCTTCTAGACATATATTCTACACATCATTTCTTATCGAGCGCCCATACATCGTTTTCCGATTAGATGAACGATAATAGAGTTGCCACCCCCATAATTTGAAAAACACCTCAAATATACCGCAGTTTTGGAGTTAGGTTGTTCGAACCTTCTAGACATATATTCTACTCATCATTACTTATCGAACCCCCATACAATGTTTTCCTATCAGATGAACGATGGTAGAGTTGCCAACCCCATAATTTGAAAAAATCGCATATCTTTCACAATTTTAAAGACAGATTGTTTGAACCTTTTAGGCATGCATTTTAATCGTCATTTCTTATCGATCCACCATACACCGGTACCAGATAAGATGAACGATATTCGAGTAATAAGCAAATCAAATAATTACGCTGGGCACCACTGACCGTAATCGTGATGGGCAGCACTTGCACAGATAGTGTGACCCCACACTTTAAAGTTGTCAGTTATATACAAACAGCTACAGAGTATATTACAGTCGGGCTTGACCGACTTTCCTACTTGTTTTAAACTGGCTTAGGGGGTTTCTCTTCTTTTCACTTCACGTGTCCAAGGATATGCAACAAAGTCCACTTATGAACAGTTGAAAAAAAAAAAAAAAAACAACAATCAATCAGTGTTGCGATTTGTATACCCTTGCAAAAGGTATATTAAAATTGTCACGATGTTTGTAACGCATAGAAGAAAGCATCTCCGAGCTGCAAGCCGGTTTTTAACCGGTTCGAACCCGGAATTCCGACTTTTGTTTTACCGTGAACAAAACCTTGAACCGAACCTCTTGTGAAAAAATTAGTTAAACCGAAACCTGTTTCGAACCAAAACTTTCGGTTCGGTTCAGCAAAAGTCACACGCCTTAAGCAAAGGTCCTACAAGCAAATAATTTGCCTTAATTTTGATGAAAATTGTTTTATGAATCCAAACGCAAATAATTTTCTCAAATAGTCCGGTAAAATCCCTATTAAGACCTATTTAGGCAAATTTTTATCAACTTTTGGGCAAATTATTAGCATTAGTAAGGCGGGCTTCTACAAACCTAATATTTATTTTGTTTGATCAAAAAAGAAGAATAGACTAACAATAGCTCGAAGAAATACTACTTATAAATTTAAATTGAAAATAATTGAATTCGTATTTAACAAATTAATTGCTTTTTATAAACAATTTGGTAAAACTTAAGAGGAACCAAGGTACGAACCAAAACCTTAGTGCAAAAAAAACTTGAATTTCCAAACCTTAACCATAGGTAAATTTTGGTTCGAACCCGCGAACCGGACCTCCTCAAAAATAATTTGGATTTGCCCTGGATTCTAATCGCAATAAACTACAAAGAAAATACTGAAACAAGTGGACGAAAACGACCCCTGACCCATATTCATGTTAAAAGGTTGATCCGCGTTAGCTGCAACTGAACTATAAAAGGACCATAATATAACAGGACCATAATATAACAGAACCAGTGCAAATAGTTAACACATGTCTCCAAGAACATAATTTAAAAGCCTGCACTAGCCCAAAACAGGTATCTATTTTAAACACGAGACTTATTATTAAGCGCATGAAGTTCGAAAAAAAAATCTAAATTGGCCAGCCCAAAAATAATGGAACAATTTGTGGAAAGATGAGAGTAAAGTTGTAAAGGCTCTCGCTCGTCTGTCAGACATCTTCCAAACTCAGAAAACAATACACTGGAGACTCAAGTGTAATTGCGTGGGGTTGTTTTTCTGACTAAAGAGCAGGACCATTATATCGTATCAAAATGTATACGTCCATGTTTTGTGTATTTGATGCTACCCTTTACAGAATATGAGATGCTTGTTTTGCTTGTGAGGGTGGTAATATTATTTTTGCCTTTTTAAATAGCAAAAAAAAAAATTATTTTTTTTAAATAATCAATTTTCTTTGTATTTCGAATTTTTTTGCGATCCGAAAAGCGACAACTGCAACGCCTTCAGATGCCACATATGGGCAATTCCGCAGAAAAGTCTACCATGACCGAAAAATTGAAAGTTCATTTATAGTTGATTCTTACATGATTTAGAAAAAGTAAATATGCAAAATAATTTTAATTAAAGAGCTTAAACCTTTCCTTAGTTCAGATAGAGGTATATCGGGCTAGAAAGTACATATTTACGTTTTGGCCAGATTTTCAGTGCATTTTCTTTTTTCGATTTACAGCTCTAAGAGTCATTGAGCAATTCCACTCTTTTCACAAAACTTTAGCTACAATTAAAATTGATTTTTTGTTGCGTTGAATAATTTAAGAAAAATTATCTTCACTAAAAAATTGTCAAATGAAAATTAAGTAACGTCACGTCAGTAACGTCACGTCAGATATAAAAAAGCAAATAAAACGAGAAGGAAGAACCGAGGCCGAGTTTTAATACATGAAAAACTTTACCAACTAATTTAACAAAAAAAAGGATAGAAAATATTTATTATTTTTAATAATTTATATAAAAGATACAAAAAAAACTTAGAAAAATCCGACCGATCGGTTGGGTATGCTATAGTAGATTTTGATAAATCAAATTGTGTGAAAGCAAACTAAATATAGATGGACGCTACGATGAAAAAATAAGACTATGTAGACAACGTTTATAGGAGTAGTAAGCGAGAAAACGATAGAAGCAACAAAAAAGTGAGTAGATGGAAAACAAAGTTTTATGATAGTTTGCCGATGAGTAGGGAAAATCAAGATGGGAGCAAAAAACAGTAAAATAGGCGCGGCTGTGCGGCGGGGGTGGTGAGAGAAAAGGAAGAAAATGAGGATAGGCGTAGAAAAGAAGAGGAGGGGGAGAAAGAAGCGTGGGGGGTGAATGTAAAACAAGGTAAACCAGGAGCATCCAAAAGTGGGGACGTCGAAGTGTGTAGAAAGTTTATATGGGAATGAAACTGAAAGTGAAATAAAAGAACTAAAAGAAAAGGAAAAAAGAGGATGGGAAAAGGGATGACACCGGCTCAAAAAAGGGTGAGGAAAAGAAGAAGGTGGGAAAAAGGAGACGGTAGCTAAGGGTTAATAGGAAAGAAAAAAAAAAAAAAGGATAAAAAATAAAAAAAAAAAAGAGAGGTAGGTTAATAAAGTGAAAAGAGTCGTCGGGTGTGAGAGAAACTGTGGTTAGAAGAAAGACTAATAAAAAAGGGGTTTCAACGAGGTCGTTCGTATGTGTGGCGTGTTGGTAAGAAAGAAAATAAAAAAATATAAAAGTATAAAACTGTTAAAGAAACCATAACTCGTCTGGGTCTTGATAGTTTATAGAATAATGTATTAGTTTGGATGTGTTGTTTTATTAATAAAATTCGTTAAAAAAGAACGAGAAATGATTTTTATATTTGGTAAATTGGAAAACAAACTTATATTATTCCAAAAACTACTGAAAAAAGATTCACACAAAAAGAGATTCTCAATTCGCAGAGTTTTGCAATTTTGTAATTCAAGTCAAAACCCACTTCCGTTTTAAGTAACGTCACGTCAGGGCATATTTTTACTTATAACTTTGAATCCTCTGGGCCGATTCTTGAAAAATTTTTTTCTAAATAAAGTGCTATTGAATTACTACCTTAATGTAAAAAAAAAAAATTTCAAAACTTGTCTGTTTCATTTTTTTTTTTTACATTTTATCGTACGAATGTCACGTCACGTCAGAAAAGAAATGCCCATATACAAAAAAAAAACTGAGCGCTTTGTTGATGTAGCTTTCGTATCACTAACACATTCCCATTTATCACACTACACAAGCCCACTTTAAAAACATTTTTTCAAACCATTTCATTTGTTTAATAGTATTTTGCATTTTATTTCCATTTTTTTTTTTTTCAGTTTATTTTTGATTTTTTTGTTTTTTTGCCAGAGTCTCTTCTGGCGCTTTTACAATTAGCTCAGGGATTTATAACTTTGAATTGATCATCGTTAGCTTATGCATTTCTCAAATATCTTAAGTGTGTAACTCATATCTCAACTGCAGCATTTGAAGGGGGAATGGAGGCGGTGGCTAAACGGTTAAGCTATGTGTCTACTTATGAGTGTGGGACTTCAACTAACATTTATATTTATATATATTTAAATGTATGTATTTATGTATATAATATATATATATATATATATTTATATGGAAATACCTTTAACGCTTTGCTTTTTTTGGTTTCGTCACGCGATTTGTAACTCGCTCTATATCGCTGTCTCGCTCTCTGGCATGTGCTCAGTTAAAATATATGTAAGGTATGTATGTACTTAAATATCAAGAATGAGATTCACTGACTCCTCTTTGTTCGTTCTTTTTAGCCTTCATGGCTGGCAACCGACTCCAGATCGCTGTTATCCTCACTGCCCGTTGCCTCGGTGGGTTCGCCCATAGCCACACGTGCATACTCATCCGTATCGATGCTCTTGCAGAAATGTATGGCATACTTGAGCTTCTCGAGCAGCACGGCCTGTAGAGATGCAGAAATTAGTTTTGGGTTTTCATTATGGCAAGGACTTAAGCAGGACTTACCTTGCACGAGTAGCGTGGCATTTTGAGCAGAAAGAAGCAGGTGTAGCTTTCGGGTAGAAAATGATCGGGCGGATTCTTCTCCAGCACCTGCAGCACAAAGTCGCGACCACGAAAATCGGCTATGGTCCGAGGCAGCCGTGTGCGACCCCAGACAAAGCGCAGAAATAGTGAGCGCTCCTGGAAAGGGTTCAAAACATGATCTTCTGGAATATCTACTCATGCTATTAACCTACCTGGTTGGTAAACTCCTCCATAACCTCCCAGAACCAGCTGACCAAAGCTGAGCTGGGATCAAAGCCCTTGTATGTGGCCACTGACTTGAGCAGGCCCAGTGGTATGTCCGGCGAGCCACAGACCATGGCCTGCAGCTCGGCGGCCGAGAAGAGGGAAAGTAAAGGCACTGGTATCACCTTGGACATACCGTCGCGAACCGCTTTCACTTGCTCATCGAACTCGTGCAAGCGGAAGCCCAAGGCCAGGCGTACATACTCGGAACGATTGCGTGGGGAGATGTGCGTGTATCTGGTGGACAGTGGCACCTCATGGCCACGGGCCGAGGATGTGGAGAAAGGCAGTTCCAGTGTGTTGAACAGTTTGACATCGTCGTCCATGTTGCGTATACACAGCAAACCGGCCACATAGTCACGATCCACTTCGGTAAGATCTGTGGGACGCAAGGCTTCACCCGTCAGTTGTCGCCAAACAGGCTCCGCCAGGCTGCAAAAGGAACAAGTGAGATTAGTATAAAGAATTAAGGAGAATTTCTCTACTCACTTTAGACTCAGTGGTGATCCCGTTCGCACTGCAATGCCCATGAGCACGCCCAGAAAGCGGAACATATTCATTTGCAGCACTGAACCCAAAGTCGGATCGAGCAGGAAACAATCCCGATTGGCTCCCGCCTCGCCACGTCCATTGGGTGTATTAATTAGCAGTGGAACACTACCATTCTGCAGCTCATCACACATCTCGGCAATGGATTCGCTATAACCGCCGCCACAATCATCCACACTCTCGCCCACAAACTTAACCTTCCACACTCGATGCGGCAGGGCGAGAGCCTCTTGGGTGAGTAACGGTAGCTTCTGCACCATCTGGCCAAAGACACTTTTCATGCCATCGACGCCGGCGAGTCCGTTGCAGCGACTTCGCGAACGTTTCACCTGAATCCGATTGAGTTCAATGACGGGGCCATGTTGCTTATCCCTAACCATGGTGGTCTGAATTACTTTGCGAAAGGCGGCCTCCTTGATGTTGTACACCAGGACATCCTTGAGCGCACCCAGACTGAGATCGCCAGCAATGGGCAGCATGGCCAGGCAGGGACACAACAATTCCGAGAAGTGATGGAGCAGTATCAAGCGGGCATGCAGAGCCTCCGGCGCCAAATCCCTTACCAGATCATATTCCAGCGGTGGATTGGGCAGCGGACGCAAACGTTCGCTCAACTGTGAGGTGGAGAGGGCCAAGGTGTGGGCCGATCCACAGGTGACCTTGACAATGTGTTTGCCCTGCAAGGCAGCCACCAGGCGGGGCCGCTGTATGGCCGTCACGGTACCATCGCCCAGTTGACCCTCATCGTTGTCACCCCAGGTGTAAACCTCCCCTGCATCGCTGCAGGCCACACAATGCAGCGACCCGGTGGCTATTGAGATAATCTTCTTGCCCTGTAGCGCAGCCACCTTCTTGGGACGCCGCACATGATCCACGGAACCGTGACCCAAACGATGAAAGTCACCTTTGCCCCAAGTGTACACCGCACCGGATTTGGTTAAGGCCACGGAGAATTGGGAACCACACTCCACCTTGATCACTCCCAGGCCCGCCAGGCTTTCAATTTTGTAGGGCAACTTGCAACCATCGCTGCCACCTCGTCCCAGCTTACCATAGTCGCCATCTCCCCAGCTCCATACATTGTCGTCGTCCGTAATGCACAAGGTCTGGGCATCGCCCGAGCCACAGGCAATATCTATGGCCCGATAGCCCAGCAGTGCCTCCACTAATTTGGGTCTCAGCTGATCCTCCGAGTCACCATGTCCCAGCCGGCCGTAACGGCCTTTGCCCCAGGTCAGGACATGACCACTGGCCGTGATAGCGGCGGAATGGGCACTGCCACAGGCTATATCCGCCACACTCATGCCATTCAAATGTTCCAGTAGCTTGGGTCGATCATAGCTCATGCGATTCCCATGTCCCAGTTTGCCATCTTCACCTTCGCCCCAAGCGTAGACCTCACCCTCGGTGGTTAGGGCCAGACAATGCTTGCCACCAGAATTGACGGCCACCTTCTTGACAAAAACATGCTGCAGTGAGCCCAGCAAAGTGGGTATGGCCCACGAATCACTTCCACCCACACCCAATCTACCGCCGGAACCATAGCCCGTGGCAAATAGCTTGCCATCCGGAGTGACAGCGAAGAGAGATTGCTCACCACCGGCTAGTTGCACGGGACGCAGTAAGCTTAAAGCTTCACATGGTGTCGGTGTCTTAATTCTGCTGCCCTCCAGTCCACCAAGTTGTCCCCGATGATTGTGTCCCCAGCCATAGATGGTGCTGGCACCACCCCAGCTCAGAGCCCAGTCATCGGGTCGTCGATTGAGCCACTGCAGCAATTGGGCATCGTGTGGGGCCTGGAATAGTGTGTGATCTTCATGCAGGAGCATACATTCCTGCTGGATCAGCAACTCGGGCGTATGTTGTTCACCCAGGAACAGGGTAGGGAATAACAGCGGCGGCGGTGGTGGTGGCGGTGTGGTCACATTGCTGGCCGTGCTTGAGGAAAGCGAAGTGGTGGAGTTCATTAGCGATGCTCCGGGCGACTGACTACCCGGATTGGGCAGCATCTCTGCAAATTTCTTGCGCACTTCCAGGCAAAAGGCACGCGGCAGTTCGGTGCGACGTATAAGGGATTGGGCCACTCTTACAGCGATGCAGTAACGCTTGAACCATGCCCATTTGTGCACATCTCCGGTGCTGCTGCTGGTGGATGATGAAATTGAGGCTACCACCGCATTTGCCGAGGAGGAGGAGACAGCGGCGGCAGGCAGTGAGGCATCCAATTGCATATCGCAGGCAAGAGCTGCCAGCGTCTTGAAGTAATCCGAATGCATCAAATGAATCCCTCCTCGCACTTGTGGCTCCTCGTACTCATATTGACGCAGAAGTTCGGGTATTAGAGGCTGTAGTATGGCTGCCAGGGTGGGTTCCTGCGGTTTAGGTGCCTGCTCCAGCAGCAGGACAGCGTGTAGCTTCTTCAGTGACCAAATTCTTTGTGCCGTGGTCAGGGCTCCCAGCTGGGAGCAAGCAGCCAAGGCCGAAGCTAAGCGTATGAGCACATTCGACTGGCTGGGTGCCAATCTGGAGTCAAGCAGTGACATTACCAGAGCCATCGAGGGCTGAGAGAGAACCGCCCGGTCTGAGCCACTCTCGCCCAGCGTGGCCGCCGGCATAATGGCATGCACCCAAAAGCGCCAACCCCAACCATTCACCGAACTATCCGAGCTGAATTTCCAGCGCAGCTCATCGCCAGGTACGCGTATCTCCGGCGCCCAGTGGGCAAATTCTCGTCCGGAACGCATGGCCAGAACACGGCCGGCTCCATCCATGATCACCAAGGGGTCATTACGTTTCTCTGTGCTGCATTGGCTATCAAACTCCAGGCGTAGCATTTCGGCGCCGAGTATGCGCACCGCTCCCGTCACATTGACATTGTCCACATACGGATGACTGCTCTCCTGCATGACGGGCTTTGGCAGCTTGCCCAGGCAATGACGGGAAGTGCATAGATCCTCCAGCTCAGTGATGCAGGTCTCTAGAAGCATGGATCCTATGGCTGGAGCATTTGTGCCCAAGGAGATGAGAGTTTCGGCTATGGTCTGGGCGGTACTGGGCGGGCCACAACGTCCACAAACGGCCAACTTTAACAACTCCACCAGGCTCTTGGCCTCCGGCTCACCCAGCAGACCACCCAGTTCATCTAGGCCATGGGCATGACCATGACCATGACTAATTTGGGCTAGCATTTCCTCCTGCTGTGTCATGGTGGCAGCCATTACGGACATGGCGCTAGCTGACATCCTAGAGTGTTTGTGCTGCGGCAGGGCAGAGCTAGACAAAGAGCCCGACATGGACAGCGAACCGGTGAGACTCTGGAAGGCACTTAGGGGACCAGCTGTGAGCTGTAGGGGCAGAGTTCCGCCAGCTCCCGTTGCTACGGTTGCAGCTACCACTTCCAATTGAGCATCTGGACTGTGCTCCTGCAAAGCCGCATCACTGGCATCTGCGGGTGCCTCTCCACCGCCCTGGGCTATGGGTTCAGCTGCAGGCAAATGAATCGCTCCAGCCATGGTGGCACCCGGTAGCTGATCTTCCTCAACTACTCCTGGACCACAGCCCCCCATGCCGCCAGTTCGCTCCTTGAAATTCACCTTGCTGTGACTGGTTAAGGCGGCGACTATCAATTGCCTGGCCTGCAGTATGCTCATGGCCCGTAAAACATGACTCAAGGCCGCTTGTCGTGCCGCCGGCGTCTCCAGGGCCAAACTCTCACTCAGACTGGCCAAAGCTGTAATCTTACCGCCCTCGCCCGGCTTAGCTGTGCCCGCTCCCGCTGCCGTCTCTGCCTCATATATGCCCAGGCTACTGCCACCCAGCGGATCTCGCGTGCTGCCAAAAGGCACCGGACCGCGTTTCTCCTCATCCAAACTTGCATTGGGCAAACCCCAGGCTATCGAATGCGAACTGCCGCAAGCCACACGATTCACAAAGACCGCATCCAGTCCAATCACCAAAGCGGGTTTCTTATTCACGAATGTATTGCCACTGCCCTGCTGGCCATGATCATTGTCACCCCAGGCATACACCTGTCCCGCATCCGTCACGGCCAGACAATGCAAAGCGCCCACAGCCACATGGATGACACGTCGTCCCCGCAAACCACTGATGGGCTGAGGTTTTCTCACATGCTGATCGCCGCCATGGCCCAAACGATAGTAGTCACCCTTGCCCCAGGTCCAGACCTCGCCGGCACGGGTTAAGGCCAAACTAAACTGAGCACCGCATTCAATTTGGATCACACCAATACCCGATAGACGTTCAATCTCATGTGGGGTGGCTGAACCTTCGCTGCCGCCACGTCCTAACTTACCAAAGTCACCGTCGCCCCAGGAGAATACGGCTCCATCTTCGGTCAGGGCCAGAGTTTGGGCATCCCGGCTGCCACAGGCCACTTGGACCACTCGACGTCCGGATAGGGCAGCGACTAGCTTGGGTTTCAATTGAGTGGCATTGTCACCATGTCCCAACCGGCCATATTCGCCCAGACCCCAGGAGTACAGCTCGCCCTGGCTGCTGATGGCCGCCGAATGGGAGGATCCACAGGCCACATCTCGAATCTTTTTGGCTCTCAGGGCCTCCACGAGACGTGGTTTGTCCAATGTAGTGCGATTGCCATGTCCCAGCTTGCCATCTTCACCCTCACCCCAGGAGAATACTTTGCCATCGAGGGTCAGGGCCAAGGCATGTTTGCCGCCCGAATGAACCGCCACCTTCTTAACCACATACTGATGCAGAACCGGCAGCTGGTGGGGCAGGGGTACATTGTGGGTCACACCCAAGCCCAGACGTCCATTGGTGCCTTCGCCACAGGCATACACTTTGCCATCTTGACTCACAATAAATAAAGATTTGGATCCACCGGCTATGTGAATGGGACGCAGACGACTGATGGTCTGTGAAAAGGTGGGAACCTTCACCTTGGATCCCTTCAAGCCACCCAGTTGTTCCTTGTCATTGAGACCCCATACCATGACCGTGCAAGGTAGTTCCTGTTCGGGCGGCACAGTTTCACTTAAGGAGGCAGTGGCTGCTCCAGCAGCTGCAGCTGCTCCCGCTCCGGCACTTCCTCCCTGATACTCGCAGGCCAGGAATTGTGCATTGGCCAGTATATGCTGTAAGTCCGGCTGCTGACGACGTCCCACAAACTGTAGGCCATGAATTTTGCACTGGATTCCATTGTTTTGACACTGCTTGACCACAATCTCCACCCAGGGATAGTAATTGGGCACCTGTTGCATGAGCATCACCCTACTGGCACCCGAAGGCACTGGTATCCAGGTGTACTCCTTCAGACTGTCCACACACTCACCCACACGGATCTCTAGAAGCGAGGGCATGTGCGAGTGATCCTCGGGGCTTACCTTCAAGGCCAGACTGTGCACTAGAATGCGATCATGTAATTCCAGGCGTATCCAATGACGACATGGACCACTCGAGCAGCTCTGCCATGGCTGGCCCCCAAATCCGTCCAGTAAATGTTTAGCTGCCGTTTCATTGGAGCTCACCGTTAACGAGCGTATGCAGCGCGACCAATCCTCAATCAGATCATTGGGTGTGGCTTCCGAAACTTGAGTGACAGGCGGAGCGGGTGGAGGACCCACCAATTCCACCTCATTTATGTGTCCCTGCCAACCTGGCATATCTGAAAAGTCCACCGTAAGTTGTTTGCCCCTCACCATGCTGACCACACCGGCAGAGGAGCAGCTACCGGGCAAACGTAGCTGATTAAATAACCCATAGCGACTGGAGGAGCGCAAACGGACTCGGGCACCCACCACAATGGGCGGTGGTCGTGGCAGTTGGGCTCCATCTCGAGCGGCTGGAGCCTCCACCAGCTCGATGTGGCCAAAGCATACCCAATAGGTGCTGCCATGATTACGCCAATCCACCTGAACATTGAGATCATGTAAACCCTCGGTGTCAACTATGAGAACGGTGCCCATATCACCCTGTTTGATCTCCTCGAAATCGCGACAACAACGCACAGTCATGCCGGGACGGACCAGACCACGCACATACAGAGCATAATGATCGGCTGTCTGGAAATCCTTGCGGGATTCGAACTTAATGGGCGGGGTGGGGGCTATGGGTTGGCCCTCCACTGTGTCCGAGGAGGAGGCCGTAGAGGAGGTGGAGCTGGTCGAGCTGGGGCATTCGTTGTCCGAGTCTGCCTCGGGATCATGCGAGGAACTGCCCCCAATGGGCAGCGCATCCTCTTCGATGGTATTGGCACACACATCTGGATGCTCCAAGATCCATTGGACTATCTGCTCTGGTGTGGGCATAATCTCTGCCTGCAGGGAGAGCTGTTTCAGAGCCAATTCCACGGTCTTACGAGTAAATCCCATTTCCATTATTTGTCCAATTAGCTGGGCATCGCTAGCAGCCGGTTGCGGGGTTATTTTGGGACGTTCTTGAACCTCCGTATGTGGCTGCTTACTGACCACATTGTACACGGGCACCCCATGCACCATGGTGGGTTGTGGTGGAGTTGCCAAGGCTGGCAATGGAGCTGCTCCATCCACCTCGCTGAGATCTAGATGAGCCTGACTAGCCAGGGATTGCACACAATTGAGGGCTGCTGTGGAGAGATCCAAGTAGCTATAGCAAGCCTTTACAGGCGAGGGTTGAGTCGCCCTTAACAGGATGCACTGAATCAAAAGTTGCGATTCCTGGCTGTTGTTGTTGCTGCTGCTGCTGGGCGAAAGTTGTGGCTCCTCTGTGGACTCCGATTCCCCCCCAGCTGTTAATTGATCTGGCTCTCTATCGTTAGTTTCCACCTCTGGGGTGTATCCGCCAGGAGCACGTTGCTTTAGTATTCTTCGCAAAGCCGCCTGATGCCGGTAGAGAACGCCATTGGTGTGAAGTACAGCCAACTGAAGTTGCTGCTTGCGCAGCTGAGTGAGATCCAAACGTCCCTCAGAGTTGGTGGAACTGGTGGTGGCACTTGGGAGCAAATCTCGCATTTCCGCAGACGGTCCATAGAGAAGCACAGTCCAAGCATTGAGTAACATCTCATTCATGGGCAAGCGGGTCAAGCTAAACACACTATGATCCAACTGAGAGACAACCGATGTCAGGGGAACCTTTACAAATCCCGCTGCACCTCCACCACCCTGGGCCAACAGGCACCTACCTTTGTGGGTGAAGCTGGCGATAATCATGTGACTTCCTTCATTGAAACAATGCAGTCCCACTCGCGGACGCAGATCATAGCCACCCATGGCACTGAGTACTCCGAGTACAAATGTCTGTTCACTGTCCAAAGGATGGGTGGATTGCTCGCCCAGTAGCTCGGCAGCCACACAAAGTTTTTGCGCCAGAAATGAATTGATAACGGGATTCCAATAGGGAAGTGTGTGCAAGCGCCGCAATAAAGACACCAGTTCCTCGGCCACACTACCCGAATGGGAGGCAGTAAGCAAAACCCTAGCCTTGCCCTCGGGAGTCTGCTGAAGGGACACATCACCCGGGACAATGCAAGGCAATCCTGCCTAGAGTGGCAAACAATTGACGCACCAGTGAACCCATACGGGGCTCCTCCTCGACAGTCCATTGGGCCAGAATGCACTGCAATAGGCGAAGGCAATGGAGTTGTCTATAGACGCCACGTTCACTGCCCGCCGGCTGTTCCAGCAGCGAAAGATAATGACTAAGCCAATTGGGAGTGCTCAGTTCCAGGCATAAGCGGGGACAGTCACCTGGGTTGGGAGACAGAGATAGAATCAGGGATTAATCCCGAAATGAATATCGGTGCCGGTACGTACCGAAATGAAAATATCGGTTAAAGGTTCTATTTCGGTTTTCAAGTAATTTCGGTTTTCGGTTCCGAAATGAATATCGGTTCCGGTACGTACCGAAATGAAAATATCGGTTAAAGGTTCAAATTCGGTTTTCAAGTAATTTCGGTATACGGTACCCACATTTTTATTTCGGTATACCGGTACGTACCGGTACAAGTATAATTTTTTTTAATGTTCAAAAATTAAAACTGTTTCACAATATCCAAAAAAAAAAAAATGGATGTATTAAAATTTAAAAAAAAATTTATTTTAAGACTATGCCAAATGAAATAACGTTTTTTAAAATATACCGATTTCTATACGTTTCTATTTTTGGACAAACAATTTCGCTAAACGTTTCTGTATATTTTATATAAAATCTTTCTAAAATCAGAAAAATATTTCTCAATTATGGTTCGAAATAATCGGTCTCTAAATCTTCTGTATTCCTGCCATAAAAAAGAGATGTTTCTGTTATTTGGATAGATTTAAACCAGGGAATCAAACTGAATCGAATTTCGGTTCCGGTTCTGGTACGTACCAAAACTAATGTTTCGGTAAAAGGTTCTGTTTAGGTTCTAGTTTATTTCGGTATTCGGTTCCGTATCGGTACCTTGGTTTTTTATTTCGGTATACCGGTACGTACCGGTATGTACCGGTATAATTAAAATCCTTTAATCCGAAGATATAATAGAAATGGTACAACCCACACAACATTTACCTCAGAAAAAAAATTTCCTAATAATGGAAGAGCAAGAAGAATTTTTGGTTTCTGATGAAATGTTAAATACACTGTTTTCTGATAACGTTACCGATCACAATTGAACCCTGCTGTTAGGTTAAGTCCATTTGGGCCAATTATTAATTCATTTCCTTAATATTTGGAATTTATTGAACCAAAATTGATGCAACGAAATAAGATGAAATTGTTATTTTTATTGAAAATTTCAGTATATACCAGATGGTCCCTTAACTTCAAATTTGTAAGTTTTTGCTAACGTTTACCCTGCGTTTTACCCTGATTAAAACAATAAAAATGAAATAACAAAAAATAACTCAGAACCGAAACTGTACCGGTACAATGTTCGGTTCCAAAAATACAGGTTCCGAAATACCAGTTCTCAAAAAATAAATAATAACGGTTCCGGTTACGGTTCTGAGTTTTAATCGGTTCTTTTCGGTATACGGTTCCGGTTCGGGTTCTGGTTTGACACCCTGATTTAAACCCATACTATAAGACTAGTTTTCAATATAGCTTCCATAATACGCTGGTAAAATCCGCTCTAAAAACGCTCTAAAACATTTGGAAACCTAAAATCTGCCCGAGCTTTTATTTACATTACATTTTTCTAAATATTGAAACGAAATTTTCTTCAAATAGGAAACAAAAATATTTCTAAATTTGCAAAATTTGATTTAAATCAAGAAACTTAATTTCTAAAATTTATATTACCATTTTTCTATCATTTCTATATTTAAGGGTGAATTTTACTAAGACTAAGAAATCCCATAAATTTAATTACAGGGATTATATTTACGAAAGAAAAGTTTTTTCGCCTTTTAAGACATTTTTTTCTATATCGTTTATATCTTAAAAATAGTCGGCAGCGATGTTTTAAATCCCTTTTTGAGGCGCTACCATGATAACAAAAAGTTTTTCATAGAATTAGTTTTTAGACCAATCGTTCCAAAGTTAGTCGTTCGTAATTTTTCCAGAATTGTGGGGAAGTACATAAAACAAAAAGTTGGTGATTAATGAAAACAAAAGTTTTCATAGCTAGTTTTGGGACCGTTTGGGCTGTTGAAGTTCGTTTTGATCAATTTGCGATTGTGGGACAAAAAAAGATTGGGAGCTACGATGAAACAAAGTTTTCCCATAGAACAGTTTTGGACCGACCGTTTATGTATATGTGTTTTTAAATTTTTAGATTGTGTGGAATCATATAAAACAATCCACGATTGGTGACGCTACGATGGAAAACAAAAAGTTTTTCTCATTAGAACTAGTTTTTGGACCGATCGTCCATATTGGCGGCGTTCGAAAATCTATTTGTATTTAAAGACTTTTTGCAAAGTTTGGTCAAGGTAGCTTTAAAACTGAGGGAGGAGATAGCATAGAAACAGACGGACAGACGGACGGACGGACAGACGGACAGATGGAAATGAACTCAGCTCGTCATGCTAATCATGAATATATATACATTATGTGGTCGGAGATGAAAATAATTTAATCCTGGTTTTCTTTAAAGGCCGAATTTCTGAAAAGTCCAATTTTTTTTCTGAGTGTATACGTTGCTATTTTACCGATTGAAATATATATATTTTAAATAATCGTAAATCAATATAATTATATTGATATAATTAAAAACCGAAACAGTACCGGTATTAGTGTTTCGGTAAGGTTCCGGGTTTTTTCGGTTCCTATTATAACGGTTTTCGGTTCTCAAAAAATGTTTAATATCGGTTCCGAAACGGTTTATTTCGGTTAACGGTTCCGGTTCCGGTATTATTCCCTGTTTAGAATCAATTAAGCGGATTTAAAAAAATGGGATTCTCACCTGCTATGGCCCTGATAAATCCCAAATTGAGCCAGCCAAGGGAATGCGAGACATTTGCCAGCGCTGGCTTGGGATCTATAATGGCCCTAAACATGCTGGTCACTCCACGCAATGCATGACGGTCCAACTGCGCTCCATGTAGACCACTACCCACAGCCAATATTTGCAGCAACTTGGCGGCACAGTGGCGCAGCAACTTAGAGGGATGCGATTCACTGCAGGGAGAAGCCTCGCCGCTAGTCAAGTCCTCACGTTCCGGTTCTGTGGGTGAGGCCACATTTAACGCACTGTCTGCCAGCTGAAGATCATATTGACCCTCTTTGCCCATGCGATAGGAATTTGTGGCACCAGTATACCACTCCACGCGCACCCATCTAGAGGATGAGTACAAAAAAAAATGAATTTAACTGTCAACTTTGTTTATTACCGCAACTTACCCATCCTCGCCCACTTCGCTAATGATGCGGCCCTCGCCCGGTGGATTACCATCCTGATCGCCCCATTTCCAGTCGGCTCCACGCACTATCCGTGTGCCAATCTTCATTAACTTGGCCAGATCCGGTCCACTTAGCTGAGCTTTGCTAGATTTTTGCTTCATCACACTATCCTCGTACAGCACACTTAATTCACAGTTCATTTGGCTAACAGCCACGCCCTCGCCGCCCGTTTGGGCCAACAGACCCAGAACAGTTCCCAGCAAACCGGAATTGATGAGCAAGCCCAGCTCATTGGGTCCCAGCTCCTTGGCCAACAAGCCAAAAACACTTAATAGGAAGCGAGCTCGGGGCAGGCGCTTTAGCAGCACATAAGTACTTAAATTGGAGCTATCCTTGCCTCGCGGTGTTCCCTGCTGCTCTTGATTGACCAACCGGCGTAGCTCTCGTACAGCCCAATCCAGGACACGAGCCTGAGCTAAGAGCAGTCTGGCCTTTTGATACGCACTGACCATGTTGAGTTGACCTAGGACATGCAGAGATCCTCCTGTTGCTCCATTGGATTTTAAATGCAGGCCCAGAAAGCCATTGAGCAGACTATACTGTGCAGCATCCAACAGGCCATGCAACTCCAGCAGTTGTTGCACCAACTGTAGCCCAGCCAGACGCAATTGAAATCTCTGCATTTGACAGTACATGGCCCGGCGGGCCGTTTCCACATCACAGCTATCCTGCAGGGCAAAGTCCACAATGTCCTGCATCAGTGTGGCATCCAGTTCACCTTCGCCATACACTTGCCGCTCATTTAAACGACGCAGTAGGCTCTCCTCTTCCTCCTGCTTTGGATTGGGATTCGGAGATTGGGGTTTCTTCTCCTGCTCCTGCTGCTGTTGAATTGTGGCATTCAGTAGATCCTCGGGTTTGGCCGGCTTCCTTGCCGCGCGCAATTCCTGCAATAAGCGCTGCACCAGCAGCCGAAAACGTGGTATTCGCTGGAGTATGGGCAAACGACGCAGTCCCCGCTGCTGGGGACTGATGGCAGGACGCACTTCGTAGAGCAGAAAGCGTAGTCTTTCCAGAATGGGTGCACACACCTCCTTATAGCTGCGATTCAACTGTTGGCGCGTCCTTACTACCGACCACTTGGCCTGATGCACCAGACGTATAATCTCGCCCAGCTGCTTGGGTGGCGGTATTTCACCCGACTCAGCACCCTCGAGGGCATTTAATACCAGGCCACCTAAGCACTGATGTCTTACTAGCACCGCACTCATGAGACGCTCCAATTCCTGGACAGGATGTTCGGTTGCAAACTCCTGATGCCACATCAAATTGTGAGCCTTACAATAGCGTTCAGTGAGCATGAGCCAGGCGGCTACCGGTGGCTCAGCCAATCTAGCTTCCGCCAAACCGCTTATGAAGCTATCAATCCGCTGCTGCAATTGAGATCTGCCCGTGCCAATTTGTTGTTGAAGTGGTATGGGTGGTGGTAGCTCTGTGGGTGTGTTGCCAGCGGTACTATGACAGCTATGACTACTACGCGCTTCGCCCTTCTCCTCATCAAAGGGATTACTAGGCTGCAGAAGCAGTAGTCCTCCACTAAGCAGAGCCGATTTGTCCAGTTGCCGGCACTGGAGCTCGGCTGGCTGCAGGGCAGGACCAGTACACATAATATTGGCTACTAGACCCAATAACTGGGCCAGAGCACACTCGGAGCTAAAATGGGTGAGCCGGCTAGGACCAGGTGTAGATGGCTGAAACAGAGTTTCCATAGATTAATTGTAGCTCAGATAAATAAAATAATATTTATATTTTAAGTATGCAGTTTCATAGTAATTTTGCCATTGAAATGTTAATATTAACATAAAATGTCAAATTTAACATTAAATGTAAATATTAACATTAGTTTTTAGAAAAAAGTGGATTTTGCATGCCATTTTCACCAAGAAATCAATTTTCTAAAATTAATTTTCTTGCTAGTCATCAAAAATAGAACTATTACGATTTCAATGCGTCATAAATTATTAAAATTGATTGAATAATTCAGCAGTTATTGGCATTTAAGTGAAAAATTAGAAATTTCATTTTTATTCAAATAATATGGAATCGCCATAATACATAATGGAAAACAAAAAAGTTTTTCTTACTAAGAGCCATTTTCCGTCTAATTGGACCTATGGTAGCTATAAGATATAGTCATCGGATCCGGGCGGTTCCGACATATTAGTTGCGTATAGTAAATAGAATACTCTGTGTACTCTGACGGAAATCAAATCAGCTCGTCGTCCTGATTATGGTGATATATGATGATATATGGCTAATTCCATGTGAACTCAGCCTCCCAATTATTTTTGTGTTTTAACAAAAATTTATAAAATAATCTTAATTTTTAAGATTCCCACCACACTAACAGATCGCGATATAAACGAAAAAAAAAACAATAGAACTTAATAAAATTATAGCGTCACAACAGTGCATCCGATTTAAGCGAACCAAAGTGTGAATTCACCATTATCATGTCTTCTATCCGAGAAAAAAAGGTTCAAAAAAATTAGTTAATAGGGTTTTTGAAATCATTAATGGTTTTTTGTCTTTTTTTTCTTGGAACCGATTTTTTTATGAAATATTTTTTTTCTGGTGAAGGATATCCGTATACATATTCTAGAAAAAATTTTACGATCCATTAATGCGCGAAGAAAAAACTTTTTTTCTAAGATTGAAGAAAATTGTTAAGAGGGTTCCGGGTGATCAATTAACACACAATTTTGTAGGGTTGATTAGAATATGTATGTACAGTTTATTTGTAGTTGTATTATATTGGTTAAGAGTAACTTCACTCAGAGTACGTCTGATCTCTTCTGATTACTTGCCTCGAATGCATGAGTAGCTACTCATTTGTGCGCCTTTACTTTACAGTGTTGGGAAAGGCGCACTTACTAGTGTTTGACAATGTTGTAAATGTTTAAATTCAAATCATAACGGTTTAACGGTTTTCAACCTACTTTTCAAAATATAATTGATTGAAAAAAGTGTCTAAAATATTGTCAACCACCGTGGATACTAAAATGTTGCTTTAAAATTACTTCCTCTTTAGATAATTAAAATTAGGAGTCTTAATATAAGATAAATATTTTTCCTCGCGCATTAATTGATTGTACCATCGTGAGGTTTTTTCTGGAATCTGTATACAGATATCCTTAACCCGAAAAAAAAGTATTTAATTAAAATATCGGTTGGCCCGATAAAAAAAAAAACCATTAAATTTCGCCAAAATACTACTTAAGAAAAGACTTCTTTTAACATTTAATTTTTTCTCGAATAGAAGACATGAAAAAAGTACAATGATAATTTGAGTCGCTTAAATCGGATGCGCCGTTACGATGCAATAGTTTTTTTAAGTTTCGTGTTCTTTCTCGTTTATTTCGCGAACAGTTAATGGTGGGGATGTCCAAAAATAGGATTATATTCTCTATCTGAATTCCGTAAAATTTAACCCACTGGATGAAAATAAGTTGTATGGGCGAAAGTTTAGTTATCGAGCGATTAGCTCCAAACTAATTTTAAAGATCGATATGAAAATTCTACAAATTCTGAATACCAATCTTCTTCATTTTAAAAGATGAATATAAAAATTCCGCGTACCAATTTTCGAAAATTAAAAAGACACACGAGCCAAGAGATTGAGAGGAGCTCGGCTTGGTCCCAATGGGGGGCTGTAACAGCCAATTTTAACTTTTTATATAACAACATATTACAATCGTGATTAAATTTTTTTTAGAAAATTTCGAAAATTGGCGTAAAATTGTTATTAACAATTTTGTTTGCTTTGTTTTTCATGTCCATGTTGACAGTTTTTTTCGACTTTGCCGGGTGATTTTAAAAATTTTAAAATAACGTTATTATTTTTTTTGTATACAGAAAAAAGGATATTTTTTAATGATTCATTGGATGTTTTTCATTAAAATTTGGACTGGATATGTCCATATCCATTTTTTTATACATTTGAGATTAAATAATTTTAAATTGATCTTAATTTTTCATCCAATGGAGCTGAACTACACAACTTCATCATTAATGTTAATATTTATGTTAGCACTAATGTTTATTAACCTTTAGCCAGCTATGGCCATACAAGTTTGTATATATTTTTTAAATGGGTAGTTGATCCGAAAAAGGCTTGTGATGGAAATGATAAAGTTGTTTTATAAAATTCAGGTTTGTTACTAGGAGTATAAAATAAATCGCTAAAATATATACTTTGAAACTGTGGTCTTAAAATTTGGATTCAAACACCGACTATGCCCTTTGGGCAGCATCTCTACTCACCTTTTCATCATTCAAGGCCTGGGCCAGGTATTTGCCCAGCTTATGGTGTTGAAGGATGTGCTCCATGGCACTTCTATGCGTCGGATTAGTTAGCTCCGCAGTTAAATCTTTGCCCAATCCTGCTTCCAGCAGCGATCTCAAACTTTCAGACTCGCAACTGTCAATGGCAAGAAGCAACAATTGATTAAATAATCCTTTTCTTTAAGGGTAACCAACTTACTTATAGTTAGTCAGGTCACAAGCATAGCCAGCCAGAATGATGCAACGATTCCCATCTAGCATTTGATTTTCCAAATCAGCCTTTCGGACATAATGTGTCTCGGGATCAGCGGGAGGTGTTGCACCCTTGGGTCCACCACGACAGATGATGCCCGGCCAACCCATGTCATCACCATCGCGCAATTCTCCCTCACCCAATGCTCGATTAAATCTGTCCAGGACTCGCAAAAGGGGCAGAAAGAGTCGCGCCCAACGTAAACTGGACAAGCACTGGGGACGATCACGTTTAAGCAGCACTAGCCCCACGAGCAGCTCATGCAGCAAGGCATCCGAAATGTCCGCCTGGAGGATACAACCCAAATGACCCACCTGGTAATTGCCCAGATGATCGCCCGTTTGATCCCGACATTGTAGGGCCAACTCATGGGCTTGCTGCAGCGTGGAAACACAAGCGGGGATTAGACTATGTAAATACTGAATTAGTAGAGCTTCGGCTCCGGTTGTTTCATCCTCCAGCTCCGCCTGATGGATGTGAGCGAGCAGTAGACGCTGGAAACGATGCAACAGACTGAGACTTGGGCTTGTGCTGGGCTCTTGATGGTTTTCATGCTCCTCCTGTTGCTGCTGCTGCTTTTCCTTGCCAAAAGTGGGTGAAAGTCGGGTTTGAGTCAGAGCCGCATTATTTCCGAGCAGACGGGTGATGAGCTGCAGCAGGGGCAGGTGAACACCATCGCCGCAATCGGCAGAGCATGAACTGCTCTCCAAGCGTATGGCATGCTGCAAAGCCGACTCCAAACCACCCTCTGCCATTAGAGAGCTGACCAGCAGATCGGTCATAAAGCGATGTCCCGCCGAGGAGGCCTGACCCGGTTCGGAGGGCAGTAAAGAGGTCAATGTCTGGGCACGCTCCGCTGCCGTGGGCAATAAAACGCTCCAGCCGTCCTGGGGAACATTAAATTGCATTTATTTAAAGATTCCGACTGGGATTGGGCAGCCAACTCACCTGCAGTGCCTGCTGAGCGGCCACTTGAATAGTACGCAACACTTGACTTCCTCCAGCCAGGCTAAGGATTCTGGTCTTGAGGCTGCTCAACAGTCTACCGCCACTGGACAGACCCACTTGACGGGGATCAACCCCATTCCCAATTAAGGCCAACAACTGGAGACGCACCAGATTCAAACAGGCCACGGCTATACATTCGGATTCCTGATTGGGAGTCTGTCTATTATCCTGGCTGCTGCACATGCCCAATAATTGATCCAAAAGACGAAAAGTGGGTTCACCCAAATCAATGACAAATGGAGATCTCAAAGGTACACCCTGCTGTGAGCTCTGTGTCCAGATCAAACTCTGGGTTGCAGTGCAGGCCACTCCACTGGCCGGAAGGGTGGGCAGGGCCACCAGAATGGGTAAACGTAGCAAGGGTTCGCTGGATACCGAAGAAGGACATATCTGTTGACTATCGTTGCGTCCCCAACCAAAGACTTCGCCGCAACTGGAAAGGGCCAGACAATGTGCCACGCCAACCGAGACATCCACCAGGCGCTTGTGCTGCAGCGAAATAATAAAGATAAATAGTTGATCCATTATGGACAAAGTAAAGGACACTCACCTGCAGACTGCTAACCAGTCTGGGTACACTGCAGCCTTGAACACTGCGTTCCACCTGCTGATGACCCAAACAGCTGGCCTTACCCCAAGTGTACAGTTGTCCCTCCGTGCTCAAGGCCAAGGAGAACTGTGAGCCGGCATAAACGCGCTGAACTCTGGGCAGGGTCTCCACCAACAGGGGCTGCAAGCTGCTATTGCAGCTACCATTCCCCAATTTACCATAGTCACCATCACCCCAGGCATATACCAGACCCTCGGCGGTTAGGCATAGGGAATGGGCATCGCCACTGCCTAAGGCCACATCTGTCACTTCATGCTCGGCCAGAGCCATCACAATGGCGGGCACACATTGATCATCCGAATTGCCATGACCCAAACGGCCATAGGTGCCACGGCCCCAGGTATAGAGATTGCCACTCCAGGTGATGGCTGCACTATAGGAGCAGCCACAAAAGACAGCTTTGACACAACGATCCAGCGAGGCAATTTTGGTGGGTACCGCACGTGCATGGGAGTCACCATGGCCCAGCCGATGATCCTCGCCCGCGCCCCAGGCATAGGCATTGCCTAAGCGGAGAGAAAATAAGAGAAATTAGAGAAACAAGAGAGATGGAAGTTAGTTACTTACGATTGCTGTCAATGGCCAGAAAGTGCCGACCCTCCACATGAGAGGCTATATTCACAAATGTCTCCTGGGCCACCTCCTCAAGCAGCTGGGGTTCCGTTTCTGGTTTGGCCAGCCGCCAATTGTATAATTTTCCCTCCTGGCTGAGCAACAGTACCAGACTCTCACTGCAGGCTATCTGCTTGACCTGAAAGCGGCAGTTGAGCAGTGGGCAACAGGACGAAGCCACCTCACTGGACCAGCTTAAAGCTGATTCTGCACTAAAACCTGGCTGCTCTTTGGACAGCGTGGGCCAACCCAAGGCATATAAACGCTGCTGAGGGGAGTTGGAGTTCGTGTTCGAGGAACTAGCCGCAATGGCGGAATTGTGCCTTAGCAGGCTTCGGGGCATAAGCGGCTGAACCAGGCGATCCAAATGGCTAATAATCACCACAGCGGCACGTCTTAGATCCACAATGGCCGAGCTGCTTTTGGGCAGCATGAGGAAGCGCAAAAAGGTTTCCGTGGCACTGACTACTGCCGTGGAGGAGGAGGAAGTGGCATCCCCACCAGTTAGAGTCAGCGAGATGGCTCCTCCTATCTTTTGATAACGCTGCAAAATGCGCAGCAAGGGTGCACCCGTCTTCCTGGGCATATCCCGATTATCGTTGCCAGCCTTGTCCTTGTCCCACAGCAGCAGGAGCAGCACCACACACTCCAAAGTGGCCGCCAGAGTGCCCTTTTGCACTCCCAATTCCAAAAGCAAACACAGAGCCGTATGGCGATCATTTAAGGGAGCTATGCAACGTCCACCCATGGGATCTCCGAGTGCCACCAGGCGTAGAAACTTAATGGAGCGTTCCATGACCTCCAACCACAGGGGCGAAACTTCGGCCGCCTCAAAGAGCGTAGCCTCTGGCAACTCCTGTAGCGATTCCAATGCCTCACTCAGCAGCTCACTGCACATTTCCATGTCTTCGCCCGAGCGCCAGGCTCGCCGTAGGAAAGCAAAACTGAAATTCAGGGCAGCCCGAGTGCCTACCCGAGCCAAGCCCAGAGCAGCATGCTCGGCCGGCTGTTCTGTGTTGTTCTTGGGTGTAGATTCTCCAGCCAATAGCACCAACTGTTGGCTGATGAGTTGAGTAGAGGATTGAGGGGCATTTTGTGCAGTGGACGCTCCTTGCTCCTTCTTTGCTCTCTTCAGGGCAACAAAGTAGCGCTCATAGATGAACAGCTCCTGGCGCAGATGTTGGGCCGCCAGACAGTTGCCCGCCGCACGTAAAGCTAATTCCTGCAGCTCGCCGATCAAAGATCTCTGGCAATCCTGTTTGTTTTGCTGACTGGGCGGTTGACTCCATAACCAGCTGCTTAGGATTAAATCGGTGGCCTGATTTTGATGAGCTGCCGCTTGCTGAGCTGCTTGCGTTGTCAACTTCTTGATGGCCGTATCTGAATCCAGTGGACGACAGCCATCACAATTGCAGGCGGAGAGTGGACCGCAGTAATCCGGCTGGCAGCAGGAGCACTTGAGTTGTTGGGCTCCACAATAATGTTTGCCATCGTCACCCAGATAGGACAGTTGGCCACGGGCATTCAGTAGCGGAGCTGTGGGTGAGGAGACCAGCTCACAGTCTTGAATGAGATGATTCCACAGCACCGCCGAGTCGGAGGAGTTGCGTAGGGAGGCAATGAGATCGGCACGCAACCATTTCGCATCCAAATAGGGCAGAGGACGCAAATAGAGATCAGGAGAGGGCGAGACGGAGGGTGGTGGTGAGGGAAGATGGGCAGGAGCAGGAGCCGCTCCACCTGCCTGTTGACGGTTAAACATTTTACCAGAGTTTGTTTTTATTCGTCTTCTTCTTCGATTTTGTTTAGTTTACTTCAGCTCCTCCCACTGCCCCGTTAGCAGCAGCAACAACAACAACATGGCACATTTTTCTAGGAGGAGGAGGAGGCAGCGGGTATGGGCGGGGGCGGTGGCGGGTCAATGTCGTCACTCACACGCATACACACACTTGCACTAACACGCACACGAATTTGGTGGCTTAGAATGAATCGTAGTTTTTTTCCTTCTTTGCATTTGCCATTTCCAATTTTGCGTTTCGTTCTAAACTTTAAATACCTTATTAAATATGACACTTTCACTTAAACTAGTTTGTAATTAATATTTTCAGTTTCCAACTATAATTTATTGTTAATATTCATTGAGTAGTTCGCTCTCCCAATGTAAATTAACTGTTTTTGAATGCGTTTAATCAATTAATAGTTTGCCCAGCTCCTCAATTTGAAATAAAAAAAAGAGGTTTGCAATGTTATACAACACTGGCCCGCTGTGAGAGTTGAAGAAGAGGTAGAGCAGTGCGCAAGAATTATGCGGTGCGCACTCCAACATTTGTGACGTCACAATGAAAATGATGCTTGTTAAATGGAGTTAACACAACAGCTGCAATAAAAAATACAAAATAATATAAGTAACAAAAAATAAAAATATATTTTACTAAGGTTAGTCTTTCAACGATTTTCAGAATGTTCAACCGACTAAAATTAAATTTTTTATTGAAAGAAGAAGTAAATATTCTCTTAAACTATTTTTTACTCCGATTTGGATTTAGCTTTTTAATTTGTAACTTTTTAGACTTACTAGACTATACATAAGTGATATTTTAAGCAGAAAAATAAAATGTTATAAAACTCTTATTTTTTTGCGTGTTGTATTTGCTGTATTTGACTTTTACCTTTTGTTTTGTTTTAATCTAAAATTAAATTAACACTGGAAAAGCCCGTGAACAATTTTTATTTTTGCATATATATCAGAAGATATTTTCTTTATCAAGAAATGTTTCATATAAAAATTAAAGATATAGCGAAAACGCTTATTTTATGTTAAGTACATTTTTATCGAGAAGCTTATAGTTTTAGAGAAAAACACAAAAACATTTCCTTCTAATAATAAACTTTTAATTTATGTATTGAACGTATATCCCGGAAGATCAACTTAATTTCTTATTTTGTAATTTGTAATGTATGTATCAGGGAATAATACCGTAACCTGAACCGAAACCATTAACCGAAATAACCGAAAACCGTTATAATAGGAACCGAAAAAACCGTAACTATACCGAAACGCTAATACCGGTACTATTTCGGTTTCCAGTTGAACTATTCAACTGGTAAAATAGCAATACATACACTGAGAAGAAAGTCTTACATTTCAGAAATTCGCCCTTAGAAAATAATAAGAATCAAATTATATTTTTTATATGTATAAGATATAGAAGAAATGTCTAAAAAGTGTTAAAACTTTTATTTGCTAAATATAAGCCCTCTAATTAAGTGTAAAGGATTTAAAAAGTCTAAGTAAAATGCTTGCTTAAAAATATAAATTTTAGAAATGAAATTTCAGGATTTTATTGAAATTTCGGTCTAAAAAAAAATCTGGTTTAATATTTCGGAAAATTTTATGACAGGTTAAGCTAAGGCAGATTTTATGTTTCCAACTGTTTTTGTGTTTTTTAGAGCTGATTTGAATATTTTACCAGCCTTTTATGAGCTCTTTTGGGCCGTAGTCTTAAAGTATGGGTTCAAATCTATCGAAATCACTATGGATCTCTATTTTTGCCGAAAATACGGCAGATTTTAGGGCGACACAAGAATCGGGATTTCCTTAATTCTTGGTTTCAGGGATACCACTGAATGCCTGGACAGAAGAAGCATTTAACGAAATTGTTCGTCCAAAATAAAAATGCTAGAAATCGGTAAAAAAAAAATCTTTTTACGTTGGATATTCGTAGAACCCTTTTGTAGTTCTATTACATCCACTATTTTTTTGGATATCTTGAAATAATTTATATTTTTGAATATTAAAACAAATTATACTGGTACCGGTACGTACCGGTATGCCGAAATAAAAATCTGGGTACCGTATCGGAACCGAATACCGAAATAAACTGAAAACCGAAATAGAACCTTTAACCGAAATTCACATTGCGGTACGTACCGGAACCTATATTCGTTTTGGGATTAATCCCTGCATATATATGTATACAACTTACTAAAATGAGCAAAAAAACACAAAACAGAAGGAAAATAAATTTTTTTAAAATCGTTTTAAAAAAAAAATAAAGTTAAAAAAAATCTGGAAAATGCACTGAAATGTGGGGAAAAAAAGATTTAGTCGTGGCAGTCAATTGGCCCTGTTCCGAATTCCGCTTCGATTTTCGTGTTAACGTTTCTATTTTGAGTGAACATTTTATATTGGTATATTATATAAAAGGAGACAAGTAAATCTACGGCTACTAGATAATTGTTCTAGCAGTTGAATCCGATTGCTCAATGCCAAGTGGTTTTATTACGACAAAAAAGGACAATGGGATCCAGCGAATATGAAGCACCTTTGTCGTGATTAGACAACCACGACTCGGCCGACCTTGACATCTGCTAACGATTTACAAAGATTCCATAATAAAAACTACGTCAAAGAGTTAATTTCTGGTTACATCTATATTCATTACACTCTCATGTGTTACCTCTAGATTTATTACACTCTCATGTGTTTAAAGTGTTGAAAAAGTCTCATTTTATGGCATTTTTTGGAATTCACATTTTGGTCACACTGAAACCAAAAATTAGCAAATAAAAATCGCCAATATTGTTAACCAACATATTTACTGGCACAACTTAGGATTGAGGTCTCGAGGATGCTTTTAGTTTACCATAATTAACATTGCTAAACAAACCAGCCACCATGACGTCACGGAATCTAACCGAGGTGTTTGTTATAATGCGCAACAATGCGAGCAAAAATCGAAATCACTACGAAGATCGGGTGAGTACATGGATGTTAACAGCTGAAGAGTACTTTGTAATTGTTTAATCTCTTAGCGTGGCAGTGATGCTGAGCGCCTGTTAAAACATTCCGTACGTGAGGCCGAGGAGGGTCTGGAGATGCAGGATGACTATGGCACACCTCCCATCTGGCTGGACAAGTTCGAGGAGGCTCAATATACAATGTCCAAGTGAGTTTTAGTTCAACTGTTGCCCATGTTTCCCCATTTGATTACTTATTCACTTGCAGAATAAAGCCAAAGCTGGACGAGCTGGGTTCTCTGCACGCCCGTCATTTGCTACGCCCTACCTTCGATGATCAAAGGGATGATGAGTGCGACATCGAGGTTCTCAGTCAAATTGTCTCCAAGCTGATCACATCCACCCACAGGCATATACAGTGTGTGCGCTCTAGTCTGGGTGTGGGCACCAAAGTGGAGCAACGTTTGACTGCCAATGCGGTCCATTGTGCCCTCCTTCAGTTACAAGAGTTGACCTTTAAGTTCCGTAGCAGCCAGAACGCTTATCTGGTGCAACTTAATTCCAGGGAAGAGCGTTCCCAGAAATATTTCGACAACGGAGAATTCACCAATGTGGAGCTGGGCGGCATGGAAAATGGCGATACCAATTTTGTGGACTCTTTTGATAATTTCCTGCAACCACTGGAGGGTATAGCCTCCGCCAAGGGCAATGCCTATCTTTTTGAGGAGGATGACCAGGAGATTGATGATCATTTTAAAAAACCTTTGGCCAATCGCCTGACCCAACAACAACTGCTGCTCTTCGAAGAGGAGAACTCTAAGCTGGCCCAGCATCGCGAGCAGGAGGTGACCAAGATAGTTAAATCCATATACGATCTCAATGACATTTTCAAGGATCTGGGTCATATGGTGCAGGAGCAGGGCACAGTTCTGGATCGCATCGATTATAATGTGGAACAGACACAGACGCGTGTGTCCGAAGGTTTGCGTCAGCTGCACAAAGCTGAAATGCATCAGCGTAAGAATCGTAAGATGTGCATCATACTGATCCTGGCGGCAGTTACGCTCTTTATGCTTTTGCTACTGATTGTCACGAAGCTATAGAGGATTTCTAAAGGGTTAACGCCTGCCTGGCTAATAAGTTCAGTCGGACGTCCTGCTATCAGTGTGTGTGTATAATGTAAATGTATAAAATATATATATTGTATTTATTTATTGCAAATGTTAAGAAACTATCTTTGATTGGCAAATGGATCCTTTGATATAGCTTACAGACTTCCGATGCAAAAAACTGGGTTTACTTAGGAACTATCCCGTTCCTTTTTAGCTTTTTAGTAAACAATTCTTCCTTCACTTCTTTTAGCACTATAATTTATTTTATTTATCATTAAAAAAAAACGCAGACCTTATCCTAGCACAGCACTCCATCCACTTCACATGCGTTCCGATAGGCGCGTGGCCACAGATCTAAGATTACCATAGACTTTGCTGGGCGGCGAGCCCAGAATCAGATTACAAACGGCACGACGGGCTAGCTGTATGTTTTGATAACTTCCCAGAATGTGTATCTTGCTGTCGGCCAATACAATGCGGGTTTTGGTCACATTCTCGATGGTAAACTTTGTGCGTCCACCCTTGCCGGCCAGACGACCTATGGCCCGAGACTGATGGTCACCGCGCAATGTTTTCACATCCTTGATCTCAAACGATTCAATGAACAAATCCTCCAGACGCAACAGGGCCAAGGCATCGTCCACCTCAAAGCCGCATAGAAAAGCCTTGACAAAATCGGCACCCTTCTGCAAATTGGATATATCCGGCGTTTCGGGGCCAATGCGCAACTCCACCTGGCGGGCCTTCATATTGAAACGGATCTGTAGCTTCATGTGCTCCACCACTGGAGTGAAAATCTTCATCCAGTGCTCCTTGAGTGATGAGTATCTGTGTGGTGGCACGGAAATTTTGCGCAATTCACTGCGGATGCGTTTGGCCTTTGGTGGGGCAGTGGAGGACTGTGCTATTGT
Source organism: Lordiphosa mommai (assembly GCA_018904225.1). Classification (NCBI taxonomy): domain Eukaryota; kingdom Metazoa; phylum Arthropoda; class Insecta; order Diptera; family Drosophilidae; genus Lordiphosa; species Lordiphosa mommai. The sequence continues at coordinate 128,103 of JAEIFT010000340.1, read as the reverse complement.
GGCGGCACCTTCACCCATTACATCGTCCACTTGCATTTCGGTGTCGAGGCTACGCTTTTGCGCCTTCTTGGTGGGCACAAAGGCATCTACTTTGATGTTCTCCGTCTCCATTTCTGATATTGTGATGGAAATTACGTTGTTTTATTCCAAAATTATTTAACAAAAAATTACACGTGCAGCCGTTGCTATCGTTATCGATACAACATGACGATAGATTAGCTATTGAATATAAGGCCTATCGTTATCACGCAGTTAATGTTATCGCAATATGGCTAGTTCCTTTTACTAGCTCCGGCAACGGAACTAGCGCCCCGGCCTTATCAATCCAACGATTTATGAGAATCATTGAGCAAACTAATAAGCAAATTTCTCAAAAACTAGGAATAGATTTCGTTCGAATTTTCAGGATATGATCTCAAATATGTGCCCTTTAAGGTTGTTGGGCCCAACTCTTGGATTGCAGCAATTGAGTATGTTTCGGTTACATGGTTTTTTTGCGCCATTTTGTATGGAGAAATTTACATGTTGGTAAGCGATTTTCTCGAAAACGTAGGGACAGATTTTGATCGCCTTTTAATGGTATATTCTTGAATATGTGGCTTTAAATCTGATATACCGTGCATGTCGGGCCCAACACTGTGAGCAGAGATATGAATGATTTTTTAATTTGCCTGCAATATAATGCAATAAATGCACCCTCCGAGTAATTGAAGTCTATAGATTATGTATTTCTTAACAATTTTGCATTAACAGATTTTTGATTTTGTTGCTAAATGAAGGGGAAATCAACGAGAAAAATTTCTCTCTACATCGTTCCGACTCGTCGCTATCTTCACGGACATGCTTCTAGAATTTAAACGTTTATTTAATTTTTTTATTTACAATTTTTGTCACATTAGATCGTCGATTTGGCCAAAGATCTTTAAGCTTTATCTCAGCGCTCAATTCTAGCTTTGTTCTTTATCATGAGTGCGTAAGTGAGACTTGAGCGTGTTTTGATGGGCAAAGGTTTTCGAACAGCTTGAACATTCGTAGGGTCGCTCGCCCGTATGAATGCGTAGGTGTACCTTTAGACTGGTTTGATGGGTAAAGGTTTTCGAGCACTGGGAACATTCGTAGGGACGTTCGCCCGTATGAGTGCGTTGGTGTCGATTTAGTTTGGCTTTTTCTTTAAACGTTTTCGAACACTGCGAACATTCGAAGGGGCGCTCGCCCGTATGAATGTGTAGGTGTTCCTTTAGACTGCTGTTTGTGCAAAAGGTTTTCGAGCACTGGGAACATTCGAAGGGTCGTTCGCCAGTATGAGTGCGTAGGTGTTCCTTTAGACTGCCATTTACGCTAAAGGATTTCGGGCAATGTGAACATTTGAAGGGTCGCTCGCCAGTAAACGTGCGTAGGTGTTTCATTAGTGTGCTATGTTCGCTAAAGGATTTTGGACAATGTGTACACTGGAAGGGTCGTTCGCCAGTATGAGTGCGAAGGTGACTTTTTAGAGTGCCCACTCTGATAAAGGTTTTCGAGCAATACGAACATTCGAAGGGTCGCTCGCCAGTATGAGTGCGCAGGTGATCCTTTAGACTGCTTTGATGGGAATAAGTCTTGGAGCAGTGGGCACATTCGAAGCGTTGGTCGTCATTATGAGTGCGTAGGTGTACCTTTAGGCTGGATGGAAGGGTAAAGGTTTTCGAGCAATGTGAACATTCGTTGTTGGGTCGGTCATTGGTATGAGTGAGTAGGTGACGATTTAGTTTGCCTTTTCCTTTAAAGGTTTTCGCACACTGTGGACACTCGAAGGGACGTTCGCCCGTATGAATGCGTAGATGTTCCGTTAGACTGTTATTTGTGCAAAAGGTTTTCGAGCACTCTGGACATTCGAAGGGTCGCTCGTTGGTATGCGTGCGTAGGTGTTCCTTCAGATAATTCTTTCGGCTAAACGTTTTCGAGCACTCGGCACATTCAAAGGGTCGCTCGTCAGTATGAGTGCGTAGATGTTCCTTTAAATAATTCTTACGGCTAAAGGTTTTCGAGCACTGGGAACATTCGAAGGGTCGCTCGTCAGTATGAGAACGTAGGTGTATTTTAAGATCGCTTTTTTCGCTAAACGCTTTCGAGCACTGGGAACATTCGAAAGGTCGCACGCCAGTATGAGTGCGAAGGTGTCGTGTAAGATTGCATTTGGCGCTAAATGTTTTCGAGCATTGCGAGCACTGGAAGGGTCGTTCGTCAGAATATTCAGATTTATTCTGCTCCAACAACAGCTCAAGACTCTTCTCAAACCTCCGCTTGAAATTAAATGCCGTTTTTGCTGCTGCCAAGCATGAGGGGCATATCCCTTCCGGAAGATCCTCATCATCAGTTTTTACCATGCGTCCAGTCACCTCCTCTATTATGAACATTATACTGTCTTGTCCCACATCGGAATCGGTAAATATATTCCGCCAGTTGTTGGTGTTGACATCATCTGCCAGAATGGACATACAAACACGGCATTGCTCGGCCACATTTGTCCACTTTGCTCTGGTGGCCATTCCACAACAGAATGTCGGTTAATAACAAATGTAAATAGCAAATTGTGACGAATGTTTCCAATGTAAACAAATTTTATGCGAGACAAGTGTGACCGTATGTGATTAGAGCGAAAATATAGATTTGAACTGGTTCCTTTTAAAATTCAAAACGAACTGCAGTGGCGCGAACAGGATTCCTGATTGCCTGATTCAAATAGTAAAACGCAAACCATTTGTCAGGAATGCATCCTCATCAGATTACAAAAAAAAAGAAGAAAGCCACTGCAGAAGAGTTATATAAGACCGTGTGTGGTGCAATGGGTAGTGTATGCGCCAATGGTGCGGGAGGTCTGGGTAACATTCGGTCACCTTTATTAGCTATTGGAGCCAGCTGTGAAGTAACTAGCCAGGAAAAACTTTGCCGTTTGGATTCGGCCCATATACAAAATCAATCACTTAGAGTAGCCGCAAAAAATATGAATTATACCTGTGGGGTTCTTTTTGGCTAATCTATGCAGTATGCATCGACCTGATACAATCAAAAATCGTTAGAATTATCACTGGGCCACCGATGGTACATCCGTACTGAAAACATCGATATGGAAAATTGTGCAGGAAGCCTGAAACAATATCCCTGCAGAAACTTGCCTTGGCTAACAGAATAGAAGCAGTTGGGATACACAGGCTACTGCAAACTTCCCACTTTACAAAACAATCCCATTGCTATCATTCTAAGGTCCCAGGAGGGAGATATGAGTTAGGATCAGGGACCGAAAATAACAGTTATGGAAGTGAAAAAAAAATACTTCGAAAAATGGTTCCCCTGATGAAATGGAGTACATCAATCTTCATAATTTTTAATGGGGAGTCCTAAAAAGGGATTAATTTTTATTTGCAATTTTTAACACAAAAAAATTTTGAAATTGTTATATTATAATTTTTAAATAAAAATTTTGTTTTAACGGTTAAATGTTAATTTTTATATAACCATTTTTGAATAACAGTTAAAAATTAATTTTTATTATAAAAATTTTAATTGATTTTTTATTTTGTAATTTTTATAATAAAAAATTTATTTTTAACTGTTATTCAAAAAATTGTTAATTCAAAAATTTTAATTAAAAATTTTGTAATTTATTTTATTTGTAATTTTATAATAAAAATTAAATTTTTTACTTTTATTAACAATTTTTGAATAAAGTAAATAAAATTTTATTATAAAAAAAAATCAATTTTATAAAAATTTTTGAATAAAAATTAATTTTTATTAAAAATTTTAAATAATAGAAATTTAAATAAAAAATTAATTTTTATTAAAAATAAAAATTTTTTATATTTAATAAAATTTATTAAAAATTTAAATTTTTTACAAAAACTAATTTTTATTATTTTTTTAAAATTGTTAAATAAAAATTAATTTTTATTTTGAAATTTAAATTCATTATATTTTGATTTTTATAAAAAAAGTAATTTTTAAAAAATTTAATTAATTTTAAAAAATTAAAAATTAATTTTTATTATAATAATTACAAAATAAAATTTATTTAAATTTTTATAATAAAAATTAATTTTTAACTATTATTCAAAAAATTTTTAAATAAAAATTTAAATTTTACTGTTAAAACAAAATTAGTTTTTAAAAATCATAGAAAAACGATTATTTTTTATTTTTATATAAAAATTTGAAAATAATTGTTTTTCAAAATTTTTATCCAAAAAGTTATAACAGTTACGGTTCCTGGTTAGGATTAGAAAATGCTTTGGGGTTAGCTGAATATTATAAAATTATTGAATGAAAAAAAGTTTCCCCCTTTTTTTTTTTTTTTGTTAATTTTCTATTTGACATTTATTTTTTGTTTCTCCTATTTTCGTATGGTATAACTGTTCTTCACTTCTTGTTTTGAACAATTTCACATAAAGACATTAACAAAACCGCCTCAACTTAATGGCTGCTCGCTGCTCGTCTAATGGTTTCTTAGTTTAAGCAACAAATGGATCAAAGAGCAAAGATTAAAATTAATTAATTAGTATTTAGATCAGATCCTTGCCACCTTAGATGGCCACACTCTGTTGGGCCTCGTTCTGTCGCTGCTGCTTGTTGACCGCCGATATGCACTTGGCCATGGTGGGCGAGGCGCGTGAAATGGCATCGGTCATGAAATAGTCGCGCAGATCCTTTTGTTTAACATCGATGGGGCCGCCGCTAATGGATTTGCTTTGCTAAAGGGATCGAAGATATCGATATATTAAAGTACTTGGAAAACATGAATCCACTTACAACTGTGGCCTGGGCGCCGGCCTCATTGAATTCGGCGGGCTGCAGCTGACCGAGTTGGGTCAAATGTGGTGCCACTTCTTCTAGGCGCGAGCGCAACTCATCCAGTGTGTCGTAGGGCAGCGGTGTACCCACTACCTCGGAAATGGCGCGCAATATTTTCCAATCTTCGCGTGCCATGCCCGGTGGGGCCACACCTGGTAGCGTCTGCTGGGGCCGACCCTCTGTATTCACATAGATGGCCTGTTTCTCAGTGTAAGCGGCGCCGGGCAGCACGGCATCGGCAATGGAGGCACCATTATCACCATGGGAACCAATATACACAACAAAACAATCCTTGGGCAACTGATCGCGTGTAAGTTTGCCGGCATCGGCATTCAACAGGAACAGCACCTTGGGCTGGGCATTCAGAGCACGCTGTAAGCCCGGCTGGTAGCCCACATCGTAGGCACCCACCTGGGCGGCATTGTTTTGCAAGACATTGAAGGGATTCCACTCCTGCACAAGGGAGAAATGGGAATATATATATGTTAACCCATTGATTACGCAACGCAATTGATTTCACCCACCGGTTTCTTTAGCTTCTGACAGTACTCCGAAATGGTGGCATGAATGGCAGCACCATCAGCCCGCTCCAGCAAATCGGCTCCAATAATAATCGCCGGCTTTTTGGCACCCTCTAGCACCTTGGAGAAGGCATGCGAACCGCTGCACACATCCTTAATAAGACTGGCCTCGGCACCCAGATTATCATGCTCGTATGACAAATCGATTTTGGGTCCAATCGAGGCAATCTGCAGCTCATTGTGCACATAGGCCTTGCGCAGGCGGGTATTGATTAAGGGTGCCTCATAGCGCGGATTGGTGCCGACCAGAAGCACAGCATCGGCCTCCTCCAGGCCAGCAATGGTGCTGTTTAGCAGGTAATTGGCTCGCACATCGGTGCCGGAGCCCTTGATGAAGTCCTGCTCGGTGACGAGTGTCTCGCTCTCCAGACGATTGACCAAATCCTTAAGCGCCATCATAGCCTCCACATCGGCCAATTGGCCGGCCACACCAGCAATCTGTCCATTGGCCTTCTTCAGGGCCTTGGCCACTGCAATGAGGGCACCCTCCCACTCCACGGCCAGCAGCTCACCGTTGGGCATGCGCACCATGGGAGCCACCAGGCGCTGACGCTTCAGGCCATCGCAGGCAAAGCGAGATTTGTCCGCCAGCCACTCCTCGTTGACATCCTCGTTCTCACGGGGCAGTATGCGTAGCACCTCATTGGTCCGAGTGCTCACCACAATATTGCTGCCAACAGCATCCAATACATCGATGCTGCTCACCTTGCGGATCTCCCAGGGACGGGCCACAAAGCTGTAGGGTTTGTTGGTCAATGCACCGACGGGACACAGATCGATGACATTGCCCGAGAGTTCGGTAAGGAAGAGCTTCTCCACATAGGTGCCGATTTGCATGTCATTGCCGCGACCGGTGGTGCCCAGATCATCCACGCCCGCAATTTCGGAGGCAAAGCGCACGCAACGTGTGCAGTGGATGCAGCGTGTCATAATGGTTTTGACCAGCGGTCCAATATCTTTGTCCTCCACGGCACTAAAATTAATCAATAAATTATTGAGGTTATCAGAATCTGGACAGGATTCTCACCGTTTGCCCGTGTAATTGATGTCCGTGAACCGGGAACGATCTGAACCAAAGGCCATGGCCTGATCCTGCAAATCACACTCGCCACCCTGATCACAAATGGGACAATCCAGCGGATGGTTCATCAGCAGGAACTCCATGACACCCTCGCGCGCCTTGCGCGTCAAATCCGAGTTGGTCTTGATGCGCCAGCCCTTCATCACGGGCATGGCACAAGCAGCCACAGGCTTGGGGCTCTTCTCCACCTCCACCAGACACATGCGGCAGTTGCCAGCGACGGCCAACCGCTCGTGATAACAGAAACGGGGAATCTCCACGCCAACTTGGGCGGCAGCCTAAACAATAAATGATTAGCTAATCAGCAGAGGATGTTAGGATGTCCGTCCCACTCACCTGCAATACTGTGGTGCCGGGCACCACCTGCACGGGTATATCGTCCACAAACACCTCGATCTTCTCGGGTACCTTTGCTGGCGGCGCCTGCTGAGCCACCATGGCACTTGTGCGCACCGCTCGGCTGGTGATCTGATGTGTGGGTGAGCCCAGTGCGCCCAGCGCCTTGACCAGCGGTGCACGTATCATTTTTTCTGCAACAAATCGAAATTCATAACAATTACATAAGTTGGCCAACACGGGTCGAGCGGGGGCGACTACACTGTCTTTCTCCCTCACAACTATCGACCCAAAATAATCGTAGACCGTGTTTAATGCTGCACAGCAAGCGTTTTATTTTGTTTTGACATAATTTTAAGGAAAACCCACCGAAATGTTGGAAATTATTTACTACCTGCGAATTCTTTTCTTTTTTTTTATCGCTTTGACAGACGTCTCACTGTGACTGCGGGCCGCGTTGCCAACTGCCCGGCTGTCACATACGCGTTGCCAACTGCCACACAGGCAGCTGACAGGGCTGGCGTTTGTGACGCAACACATAAACAATGAATGTTAAAGCTTTAAGGTACAACATTGAATATGATTTAATTGCAAATTTAAATGTAGTAGTAAAAATTTAACCAAAAATGTGTAATCTGTTATTCTAGCAGCCCTGGTTTTGCCATTGTTTACATTTTTCCCAGTGGCATTCAGCTGTTAACGTTTTGAGGTGATAAAAGGGTTAATAATCGATAAGGCGCCAAATTCAAAACCATTGCTGCGACTCATCCTTCTACATCCAAGCAGCATCAGCCGGAGTTATATATATTTCAATAAAATAATAATTGAACACATTGCATCCACCCCGCTTAACAAGATTAATCCCAAATTAAAAAATGGGAATTAGATATTCCCCACAGAAGGCCCCCCCCCCGCCTTCTTTCACGTCGCACCGGAGCCAAAGGCCTGACTGGCCACCAGCTCCCGGAAGGCGCCATCCGTATTGTTCATGAGCTCATCATAGTTGCCCAGCTCCACAATGTGTCCTTTCTCGAGCACAGCAATTTGGTCTGCATTCCGTATGGTACTCAAACGATGGGCAATGGTCAGCACTGTGCGTCCCTTGACGAGACGTTCCAGTGCATTTTGTACTAGCTGCTCGGACACGGCATCCAAGGCGCTTGTGGCTTCGTCCAGAATAAGTATGCTGGGATTCTGAAAGAAAAAAAAAACAACAGAATCAGCAGAATCTTGTGTAAGAGTTCACTCCGCAGACTAACCTTGATTAGGGCCCGAGCAATGGCCACACGCTGTTTTTGGCCACCACTTAACATCATGCCGCGCTGACCGACCAACGTATCGAGACCATCTGGCAGTTGGGCGGCAAACTCACTAATATTTGACTCATCCACAATCCGCTGAAACGTCTCCTCGCTGACCTCTTCGCCAGGATTGATACCATATAATATGTTTTCACGTATGCTGCCCGAGAACAGCATCGGCTCTTGGCTGACAGCACCCAACTGATGACGCAGCCACTGGGGATTCAGTGAGCGCAGATCCTGACCATCCAGCGAAACAGTGCCCGCCTGGGGATCGTAGAGGCGCAGCAGAAGCAGAGCTATTGTGGTCTTGCCCGAACCTGAACGGCCCACCACGGCCGTTGTCTGACCCGGCAGCAGTGTTAGCGTGAAATCGGACAACACCCGAATGTCGGGTCGCGTCGGAAATGTAAATTCCACCGACTGAAATCCAACTTCACCTATGGGTTTGCTCAGCGGCACCAGACCCTTGTCAATCGGTATGCTGCACTCCCGATCCAATATCTGCCAGATGCGTTCCGATGCGCCCACGCCTTTGTTTAGCTGGCTATAGAAGGTGGACAGGCCATTCAAGGATATGGCCACATAGCCGGCATACAGCATGAACGAGGTGAGAGCACCAATGGTCAGAGCATCATCCAGAACAAGAGTACCGCCATAGTACAGCACCGAAATGATAATAAAGTTGCCCGAGAAGCCCGTCTAAAAGTACAAAATGAAGAGGAGGAATTATGTCAATAATCAGTTTTAAGCAGGGAATAATACCGTTACCGGAACCGTTAAGCGAATTAAACCGTTTAAAGTCAGGTTCGAGGTATCGAAACCGGAACCGAAATTAAAAATTTGTTGAGAACCGAAAACCGTTAACCGTTATAATAGGAACCGAAACGAGAAGGCAAAGCTAACTTCGACTGTGCCGAAGTTTTGATACACTTGAAAAACTTTACTCCAACTGATTTAACTGGAAAAATATATATAGGATATAGATATCAGATATTTAAAATTTTTAAATCATTGATAATAAAAATTTGACACTATAAAAAAAAACTTTTCTAAGTCATCCGATTTTGATAATTTTTTTCAAAATTATGTGAAAGCATATAAAACTAATATATACCAAGATTGGGGACGCTACGATAAAAAACAAAAACGTTTTTCTCACTAGAAGTAGTTTTTTGGCCGACAGTTTTAATGGCAGCTATATGCTATAGTCATCCGATTTTGATAAATTTTCTCAGAATTGTGCGCAAACATATAAAACAAAAAAATACTACGATTGGAGACTCTTACGATGGAAATCAAAAAAGTTTTTCCCACAAAGACTTATTTTTCGACCGATCGTTCCTATGGCAGCTATATGCTATAGTGATCCGATTTTGATACATTTTTCCAGAATTATGTGGAAGCATATAAAACTAACATATACCAAGATAAGTGACGCTACGATGGAAAACAAAAAAGTTTTTCTAACTAGAACTAGTTCTTTGACCGATCGTTCCTATGGCAGCTATATGATATAGTCATCCGATCCGGCCGGTTCCGACATATTAGTTGCGTGCAGTAAAAAGAAGACTCTGTGGAAAATTTCAGCTCGATAGCTTTAAAACTGAGAGACTAGTTCGCGTAGAAACAGACAGACGGACAAACGGACGGACGGACGGACAGACGGAAATGAACTCAGCTCGTCGTCCTGATCAAGAATATATATAGTTTATGGGGTCGGAAATGAATGTTTCTATGCGTTACAAACTTCTGGGCAAAATTAATATACACTTTTCAAGTGTATAAAAACCGGAACCATACCGAAACGCTAATACCGGTATTGTTTCGGTTTCTTATTATTTATTTTATTGATTTATGATTATTACAAATATTAATATATATTTCAACTGTTAAAATAGAGTCAAAAAGAGTTTTAGATTTCAGAAATTCGCCCTTAAAGAATATACAGAATCGTATTCTCTTTTAAAGATATATATATAAAAACTGTATAGGATGCAAAGGATTTTTAAGTCTTAAAAAAATCCTACCTTAAATATTGAAATGTTTAAAAAACGAAAATTTAAATTTTAGAAATAAAGTTTCTGGATTTTAATCTAATATCGGCCCAAAAAAATTCTGTTTTAATATTTCGAAAACATTAATGTCAGAAAAAGCTAAGGCAGAATTTATGTTTTAATCTATTTTTGTGTGTTTTAAGAGCTGATATACCAGCGTATTATGAGATATATTGAACCGTAGTCTTATAGTTAGGGTTCACATCTATCCAAATCGCTAAAGATCTATATTTTTAACGGATGTACGGCAGATTTTAGAGCGGATTATTACCATTATTAAGAAATATTTGTTAACTTTATGAGAAATGGCCCTAAAGCGAATTAGTCTGGGCGACATAAGAATAGAGAATTCCTTAATTCTAGGTTTTTTTTCTGAGTGTAGGAATACCACTGGAAGCGTGAACAGAAGCGAAATTGTTCGTCCAAAAATAATTTAATTTTTTTAATATTAAAAAAAATATACTTGTACCGGTACGTACCGGTATACCGAAATAAAAATCTGAGTACCGTATCGGAACCTTAAACCGAAATAAACTGAAAACCGAAATAGAACCTTTAACCGATATTCTCATTTCGGTACGTACCGAAGCCGGTACCGGAACCGATATTCGTTTCGGGATTAATTCCTGAGTTTAAGCACGTGCTGCCCCTCATGATTACGGCCAGTGCTGCCTAGCGTAATTATTTGTTTAGCTTATAACTCAACTCTCGTTCATCTGATCGGGAAATGATGTATGATGGATCGATAAGTAATGATATGTAGAATATATGTCTAGAAGGTTTGAACAACCTAACTCCAAAATTGTGGAAGCTATGAGGTTTTTTTCAAATTGCGTGGGCGGCAGGGGGCGTGGCAAAAATTAAAACTAAACTTGATCTGCCTGCAAGTATAAGAAGCTTATGTTTCATAACCTTCAAAGATCTATCTCTTACCATCTCTGAGATATCTTCGTTCATACGGACAGACAGACGGACATGGCTATAAGTGTATACAAAAATTTAAATATTTTTTTTTTACGGATTCTTTCTTTGTTGCACATTGCGTAAGCATTGCGTGTGTTAACCACACTTGTAGATTTTTAATTTTCTGATTGCAAAGACTTACCAGACCAAAGAATATGGAGCGAGCACGAACTTCCCTCTTGCCAATTCGATAGGCCTCTTCCAATTTGGCATCGAATTCGGTCACCTCTTGCTGTTCGCGACAGAAAGTCTTTACCGTTTTCACATTGGCGAAACGCTCTTCGCCAAACTTCATAATCTCTGCATATTTGTCCAATTCCTCTCTGGTAATTTTCCTTACATAACGTCCATAGACAATGGCCATGCCAGCTATGACAGGCACCACTAAAGCACTCACCAAAGCCAACTGCGGCGAGGTGTATATCTGCACGAAAGAGAAAAAGTTTCAGGTTCAGATGGAAATGGATGTTCAGCTAGCGTTGGGTCATACCATCATGCCTGTGCCTACAAGAATCATGGCCAATGCACGTAGTCCATCTGATACATTTTGGCTTAGCGAAATGCCCACAAAGTAGGTATCGTTGCTTAACCGATTCACTAGCTCTCCAGTGCCCTTGGTATCATACCAGCCCACTTCTTGCATCAGCATCGAACGATAGAGGCGGGAGCGCAAAAGACGTACAATTCTCAGTGCTAAAAAAGAGGTTTAAAAATCAATCAAATTGTTCGGTTTTATCTCTTTCCTCTTGGGCTTACAGGCCGTGCCAAAGAGATAAACGCGGGCAAAGTTGGCTACTCCACCCAGGACAAAGATCCAGAAGAGCATTAGTGCGTATTCTTGTAGCTTCTCTAAGGCCGCACTATCCACACCCGCTTTGTTAAATACAACATCCACCACTTTTCCCAGAAAATAGGGCACCGACATGGCTATCGCTGAGGACACCACCAGGCAGATAATGCCCACTGCAATCGAAAATTATTATTAGATAGAAACCAAAACAAGGCAAGCCGTGATCATACCCGTCAGCGTCCATTTCTCTGTCTTAATCAACGAGAACAACCGGCCATATTCCGACTTAACCATTTTGATGGGCACAGGCAGCGCACCACCTTTCGCATTGTCGACAAACTTTTTCCTGCTTTGAGCCAAGCCGCGTCGTATGCAATATCCATGCATACGAGCGGTCAGCTGCAGGAGTTCTCCTCGACGAGCAGGAGCAGGATCCGCAGCCGGTGGTCGTATTCGTGGGTGGATGCTTCTGTTCAGTGGGTTACAAGGTGAATGAATTGCTCGCCGTATTTGCGAGACACGTAAACTAAGCCTCAGTCGTGCGCAGTTCAATATCATTGTGAAAGCAGTTTAACAATTTTTATACAGAAAAACAAAATAACAATTTCCAACTTCCCAAAACAACGCAAAAACAGCTGATGCCAGCGGCAGTTCACCGTGGGCAGTGTTGTATAACAGTTCAAGCCGAAGGGACACAGAACCCTGACTTTTATCGTCTATCGACCTATCGATTTCGATTGTTCTTTAACACGTGCAGAGACTCAGTTTCGAAATCTGGTCTCAACATGGATACGGGCGAGGGTAAATAGATGGAACTAGGAAGATTAGCACACTTTATTTAATACTTGTCTCTTTGCCAGAACTCAAGACCTGGCTGCAAAACGCCCAGAAGCCTTTCACGGCTCGCTTGGACTTCGCTTTAAAGGTCTGGCAATCGGTAGACTTTTCGTATCCCCGCAAATACGAGGTGATCATCAAATGGCTGGCAGACTCCTTACCCCCAGAGCGGGACTTGACTGTGTTGGAGCCACAACTGAAACAGTTATACCAGCTACGTGTGCAGCCCGGCCTGGTCAGCTTGGGCAGCAAATCGCAACTAATTCAAGTGCTGCTCGAAAAGACCGCCAATTCGAAGGAATCACAGCACTTGGAGCTGCTACAGAGTATGCTCAACTCGGAACTAAATCAAGATGCTTTACGTGCCGACAGTCAATTATTGATGCTTATCTATGCCCGGCTCTTCAAATGCTATCAGAAATCTTTGACGGAGCCAAAGGAGTCCCAGGCGGACTTTCTAATGCCGCTGCTGAAGCAATTGTCCGACTATGCCCAACGTGCTCAGAAATGGCAACCTTTACTGGTGGCCTATGATGAGCAGGTGGTGTGTCCCCTGGTGGAATTGTTGCTTCACAACCATTCGACCTGCTTTGTGGAATGGGCGGTCCTGGAGAAACAGTTTAGCAATAAGCAGGTGATAAAGCTACAGCTAAAGCGTGTTGGCAAGCGGGAGCAGCCCCTATACGCGCGTCTGCTCATACTGGAGGCGGCACTTTACAACTATCGCTTTGACAACAGCCATTTGGTCCCAATCTTTAAGTTTGTGTTCAAATCTAAAGACAGCCACCCAGAGGAGACGCTGGCCTTTGCCGCCCACCTAATGGAGTCTCTTAGAAAGCATGACATATCGCTGCAATTTGATATTGATCCCGAAAAAAAGAAGCATCCGGCCTTCAAGTACCTAAGCGAGCAGCTGCTCGACTTGGTCCGGAACAACAAATTGTCACATCTGCGCCAAGTGCTTATACTGCTCAATGCGGCCTTGCGGCTCAATCCTCTACTGCTCGAGGATAATGTCTATCAGATAACCATTTGGCTCATGACCACACCCAAGCAGACAGCAGAGGAACTGGAACTGTATTCAGAGTATTTGGTACAGCTGCTGGACATGTTCCGACGCCTGAGTCGAGCCGAACGTTTCATCATGAATCTGCTGAAATCATTAGGGGAATGGCTGGCCAAGTACCAATTGCAAGTGGCCGATAGCGCGGAGCCCAGCAAGAAAAGGCAGCGATTGGAGCTGGTGCAGGAGCAGGAGCAGAAAGCAGAGCCCTTTCTACAACTCATCTTCGCCTCCTGCTCTACAACTTCAACCAGTTCAACTTCATCATCTGCCCACGATGCTTTCAAACAGCTGGACCACACTTGGCCCAGTCACTCCGCCGGTGCGGCCTTCACCAAACTTATAAGTCATCTCATGACCAAACCCTCCATAGTGATCTGGAAGACTCTGCTGCATTCCTTTAGCGAACTGCTTGAGGACAATTCCTCAGCTGTGTTGCCTTCCAATCTGGACTTTGCCCGCGAGCTGCATGCAGCTCTGCTCTCGCAGTATCTGGTGGGCAACCGACTGGCCGAACAGCTGCATCAGAATCAGCTGGAGATAGAGAAACAATTGGACCACACGGCTCAAGTGCTGGCGCAGTTTGGCCGTCGCCTGCTTAGCCAGGAGCACAATCGACGACTCATGAATGCCTTCCTCGAGTGCACGGAACGTGCAAGTGGCTTGGAGTTGATGCTGGCCCACTACTGGCCCGATGGAGTTGCCCGTAGCAGCCGAACGCTGAAGCTACATGGCTTTTTAACTTCCGCCGAGTGGACTCTACTGCAGCAAAGAGTGCACAACTTTGGCAAAAGTTCCTGCCGCCGGCGTATGCAACGCCTGGAGTTGCAGTTAGCCGAAAGTGGCTGGTTACTCCATGATGAACGTGGCTCTGGCTGCTCCGATTCACTGGCCGAGCTGGTGAAGCCACAACAATTGGCTCGGCTCACACGCAACCAAAAGCAGCTGCGAATTCAACAAAGAGGGGGGCATGCGGATCAAGATTTGGAGGATGCTGAAAGCGTGGAATTGCTTACCTTACAGCTAATACAGGAGTATGCCTTAAGTATAAAGGAGGCCAAGGTTAAGGGAGCTCTGCTGATCAAATTGAAGCTGGATGAGTCGCCGACTGAGACAGCTCTGGCTGAGGCCATACGCCAACAGGTCAATAAGTCGGACAAAGCATTAATGTTGCCTTCAGCGCTGGAGCTAGTGGAGTCTCTGCAAAAGCTGCCACTGTTCCAACTGGTCACTCCCATCAAATCGCGCCTCTGGCTTATATTATTGGCCCTGTACCGGGACCTAATGTGCAGCCCTGAACAGGAGGAGCCAGCCCATCTTGTTCTAGAACAACTTATAGGTAAGTAGGAATGACGTCAGTCAAAATCAAAATATTAACTTTTTTTCTCACAAAATGGCGACTCAGTAAAAGTTTTTCTTCCGGCGTACAGTGGGTTGAGACAAAAGTCTGTAACTTTTGAACAGCTACAAATTTTAAATGATTATTGATTTTTTTTTTAAAGGAGCTAACTATATACCCGGCGCCGCTCGGGTCCTTAAACATTGTGTTGATGTTTTTCTTTGAAAAAAAAAAATTATTATAGTTATAAAAGAGTTTATGAACCAGTTTAAATCGCTTTCCACAAAATTTTAAAAATTTAATTACCATTTAACATCTTGATAATATCTAACTCCATATAACCGTAGGTTTTAAATTCATCGCTTAAATAATTCCACAGATATTGATCTGAACCACTATTAAAAGGGTTGCAAACCTATACATTTAATTTTACGTTCCTAGCAACCGTAAACCGGTCAAAACAGTGAAATATCTGGTTCCAAATGTCTAACCTACACACCAAATTTCAAGTTCATAGCTTTAATAATTTCTGAGATATGGCTCAGAGCCACTTTTATACCGGTTCAGCTGGTTCGGATCCGTTCCTGAACCAGTGAATCGTGTTACCCCATATAACCAACCTACATTCCAATTCCAAGTTTATAGCTTCAATAGTTTCTGAGATATGGCTCTGAACTACTTTTGAACCAGTTCAATGGGTTTTGCATCCAGTCTTGAATCAGTGTAATATCAGTCTTAATAAAACTTACCCCACACATTAAACTTTAAGTTCATAGCTTTAATAACTTCTGAGTTATGGCCCTGAACCACTTTGGAACCAGTTCAGCGGGTTCGTCTAGTCTTGAGTCAGTGAAACTTCAGTCTTAATTTAACTAACCTACACACCAAATTTCAAGTTCATAGCTAAAATAACTTTGAGTTAGGGCTCTGAACCAGTTTTGAACCGGTTCGGCGTGCCCGGAACCAGTTCACTGTTTTGGGCAATAGCCTATGACTCTTTCCTGATCGACATAAATACACTGTAAATATTTCATAGAGATCGGAGCCAGAGATATTGCTCCGAACCACTTTTGAACCGGTTCACAGACTTGCGATATAGCCTATGACTCTTTCCTGATCGACATAAATATACTGTAAATATTGGTTTAGAAGCCTAAAAGGAACAATCATACAAACAAACAGTGGTTGGAAAGGTACACATTATTTTTACCTAGGTACAAGATAAATGTCAAATATTATACCTAGGTAAGGTAAAAGGCAGCTGTATTTTGTAGTACCTAGGTGAAGGTACTAAAAAGGTACTTTTGAAATAAATCCTTCAAAACATTATTTAAAGTTTATAAACCCGCGTTTAAGCAACATACATTTAGGCAATATTCTTCTTCTTTATATCCACCTAGATTTCAAAAACATGAAGATGAAAAAAACGGCCCTTAGTGTGCCTTTCATCCAGCTTTATTTACTAGTTCATCGTTCCCAAAAAAGTGCGATTAAAGTCAGTAGTGTCAGAAATCGTTTTCGTTTTTTCTGGAGATCCGCAGGAAGACATATTTCGGTCCATTGTTAATCAACCTTTTCATTGATGATTTTTATTAAGTGCTTTCCAACTCGTACGACTTTACGCTATCTATGGGCCTCTTTTGACAATACAGTTTCACAGCTTCTACGTCAAAATGGTTTAAGCTCTCTTAGCACTTGGTCACTTGTACTTAAATAATATAAATAACTGTAAAATCATGACCATTTAACCGTATCAAGCCGTGTTTATATGAATACACCATTAATGTGAAACCGTTCGTACTTATAAAGTCGACGATTTGGTAAAACTTTTCGAACCTACACGGTGTGTCCCAAAACTAAACGAACTTTTGGGATATAGAATAAAATACACATTATATTATCCTTGGAAGTTATTATTTATTTAAAATAGGTTTCATTTGACTCAATACTACGTTGGGAAATGATGAACCAGCGCATGCATAGATTTTTCTATGTCATTTATAGGAATATTCTTGAATGCCTGGGATATCATCATAAAATGCTCCTTTTATCTTGGATTTGAGTTTTGGGAATAGCAAATAGTCGCAGGGTGATAGATCAGGCGAATACGGAGGGTGGGCGATGATAGAAATCCGTTCTTTTATACCCTTGCAGAGGGTATATTAAAATTGTCACGATGTTTGTAACGCATAGAAGGAAGCATTTCCGACCACATAAAGTATATATATTCTTGATCAGCATGACGAGCTGAGTTCATTTCCGTCTGTCCGTCCGTCCGTCTGTTTCTATGCTATCTCCACCCTCAGTTTTAAAGCTATCTTGACCAAACTTTGCAAAAAGTCTTTAAAAACAAATACGCTGCACATTTGTCGGAATCGGCCGGATCGGTTGACTATAGCATATAGCTGCCATATAAACGGTCGGTCCAAAGACTAGTTCTAGTGAGAAAAACTTTTATGTTTTCCATCGTAGCGTCACCAATCGTGGTATATATTAGTTTTATATGCTTCCACACAATTCTGAAAAAGTTTATCAAAATCGGATGAATATAGCATATAGCTGCCATATAAACGGTTGGTCGAAAAACTAGTTCTAGTGGGAAAAACTTTTTTATTTTCCATCGTAGCGTCACCAATCTTGGTATATATTAGTTTTATATGTATCAACACAATTCTGGAAGATTTTATCAAAATCGGATGGCTATAGCATATAGCTGCCATAGGACCGATCGGTCGAAAAATGTGTTTTACTAAGAAAAGTTTTTTTTTATGGTATCAAATTTTTATTATCAATGTTTTAGAAATTTTAAATATCTGATATCTATATCCTATATATATTTTACCGGTTAAATCAGTTGGAGTAAAGTTTTTCAAGTGTATTAAAACTTCGGCACAGTCGAAGTTAGCTTTGCCTTCTCGTTTTTCTTTGCAACAAAGCCACAAGTGTCCTAGGTTTTATTGAGAATACCACCAAACAACTTTACTGTTCGCTGGTTCCACCAATTCTGGAATATTTAGTCCTGTTCCCACTTCCGATTTCGATCAAACAGTGAGAAATCGATAAATGTTCACGTTTTCAAACACCGATTGTCCTTTTCGGTGAATAACGTTAAATTTAGCAAGATCAGATTGAATAAGTTCAGAAACGTTTTCTGACCTTTCACAGGTAGCTAAAGGTCAAGGTTGATTATAATTCAATAAACAACGAAAAGCCCTTAAGGATACTTGTATATTTATGTGTAATACATGAAAGCAAGGTTTGTCTGTACAATGCGCTGTTTTGATTAGTAGTCTGATGTTATTCATACTCCAGATGTTCCACATCTAAAAAGAAAATCTCTAGCTATCTTCTACAAATCCCTCTAATTTCTTATTTTGTAATTACTTAGTAACCACTTTTTGTTTTTCTTGACAGATCTGATGCACTTTGGCCAGCCCCTGCCCATTTGCAGCCACTTTAACCAAATCAGCCAACTGCTGACAATGATTCCCAGTTCCTCTACGTTGGGCTGGAATTTCTATGAGACACTGTTTGCCCGCTGTATACGTCGCCAGGCCTCGGGTAGTGAGGCCTTTCTCACCAGTTGCACCCAGCATCTGCAAGAGCAACTGGCTGCCACTAACAAACTACAGCCGGAACAGTGCCGTCTGCTTTTGTTGGCCATCGAGACGCTGGCGGGTGCCACTGGCAGCCAGGGCAGGCGTTTACAGCGGCATTTGCAGCCCCTTTTACAGATTTATGGCCAAATGGTGTCGCACAAGTTCCGTTCAAAGAAGAAGGAGGCTTCCATGTATAAAGATTTCGTGGATGCCACACTGGGCGGTTATGCCACATATGTGAGCAGCTGCATCAATCGGGCAGCCAAGCCAGATGCAACCATTGCCATCGATGACAACTTTCGACGCATTTGCAAGATCTACTTGGGGCATTCGCTGAACTATCGCAATGCTCATGCCATACGCCTGCTTAATGTGGCCTTGACACATCGCCAGCAGCTGCATCTGGATCCGGATGAGATTGAGTTTGTGCTTAGTAGCTATTGGCGCCAACTCAATGACGATATTCAGTTAAACAAGCAAATGGATATCCATTGCCTGGAGCCGGCAATTAAGTTGATTATTGGCTATAAAACCAATGAGGATTTCTTGCTCCTGCTACGAAGACTCAGTGCCCAGGTGAATGAGATGAAGCGTCCCGAGACGGTCGAACAGCACGCTAGTCTGCAAAATGTACTCATTTTGTTGGGCCTGTTTGCCAAGTGCTCTTTGAGCAGCATCAAGGGAGCGGTAAGTAAATCTGTCAAACATTCTTAAAGCACTTGAACCAGGGATTAATCCCTAAACGTACTGGTTAAGATATCCAATAATGTACAAAAGGAACGGAACTAAAAATAATATTTCGTTGGTTCGGTTCATGACATGATTTTTAAAGAAAAATTAACCCCGGTTTCGGTTCGGTTCAATGGTTCACGCTTAATATTTAATCAGGATCTTTTCCGAATTTCTTAAATATGAATTTAGAAAAAAGTTATGGCAGATTTTATGTTTGTAATGGTTTTTAGAGCGTTTTTAGGCCTGTTATAACCCTATTGAGTATTTCACGACCGTATTTAGGTTCATATTGGAACGTAGTCTTATAGTACGGGTTCTAAACTATCAAGAACCAAAAAGTTCAAGAAGCGAATATCGAATATTAACAAAAAAGCACGCGTTTTTATACGGCTTATATTCAAAACAGGGTTCGTAAAACTCACAAAAATTATTTTCACGCCATGATAAATAACATCAATGTAAAAAAATAATTATTTTCAGACATGTAAATACAAATTTTTTACATAAAAAAAAATTATTTTCAGACATGTAAATAAATTTTTTTACCTAAGATAAAAATTTGTTTTTTTTCACGAGCATTTTTGACACGATTGTTATTTTCCGGCGTGAAGAAGGCAGTTTAAATTATTCAAACGAATTCTCACCTGTCCTTTAGACCTTGCATACCAAAACTACGCACCTGAACCCATCCAGCGCAACCTGATAAACCTCATTAACAAACTATAACCAGTCAGACTCATCACTTATCTATATACCGGCAGTGTGCCCACCTGAATACACACTTCATCCACTCACCTGTATACTAAAATAAAGTTATCTGAACCTAACTACAAACAGAGAAAAAAAAACACACCTTTCCACTTATACCGGCTATAAATAGATCATAAATATGATTATTCTCTTGTATATAACTACATAATATAGCTATAATCTCTTTTGTAGTATTATTTTTGATTTAGCATTTAAACATACTATTATATTATCCTGGAAGTGAAATTCCCTACAACTAGAACTTCACAAAAAAAACGAAGTCACTATACTAATTCAAATCTAACTAAAAGTTCGCTCCAATTGAATATATATAGGATATAGATGTCATATATTAATAAAATCAAAATCATTAAGAATCTTATTGTTGAATACCAAATTTGCTTAGTAAATCACTTTCAGACCTGTTCCCGTTTCCGATTTCGATCAAATTATGCGGAATCGGAATTTGTAAATGTTCCCGTTTTCAGAAACCGATCGTCTTATTTGGCGAATAACTTCAAATTTCCATTTATCTTCTTTCGACTATAAATAAACCGAATTGTCTAATCGCTTCTTAAAAATAAGAACCTCCACCAATTCCGATCGATCGTATTCGAAAAAGAGAACAGACCTGATTATTCGGTTCTATGGCAGATATAGTCTTCCGATTCCGACTCAATTTTGCAAATATGTTTTGAAGCATTTAATATTAAAAATTCCTAAGTTTATGAACGCTGTCATCGAAAACATTTTCCTACCGATCAATCCTATGGCAGCTATCAAATATAGTCAACCGATCTTAACAAAATTTTGTTCAGCATATGGGCATATCTTTTCTGACGTGACGTGACATTCGTACGATAAAATATAAAAAAACGAGAAGGCAAAGCTAACTTCGACTGTGCCGAAGTTTTAATACACTTGAAAAACTTTACTCCAACTAATTTAACCGGGAAAATATATATAGGATATAGATTTTAAATATTTATATATTTTTTAATAATTTATAATAAAAATTTGATACCATAAAAAAACTTTTCTTAGTAAACCACATTTTCCAACCGATCGGTCCTATGGCAGCTATATGCTATAGTCATCCGATTTTGATAAATTTTTTCCAAATTGTGTGAAAGCATATAAAACTAATATATACCAAGATTAGGGACGCTACGATAGAAAACAAAAAAATTTTTCTCACTAGAACTAGTTTGTAGACCAACCGTTTATATGGCAGCTATATGCTATAGTCATCCGATTTTGATAAATTTTTCCAGAATTACGTGGAAGCATATAAAACTAATACAAACCATGATTGGTGAAGCTACGATGGAAAACTAAAAAGTTTTACTCACTAGAACTAGTTTTTTGACCGATCTTTATATGGCAGCTATATGATATAGTCATCCGATTTTGATAAATTTTTCCAGAATTATGTGGAAGCATATAAAACTAACATATACCAAGATTAGTGCCGCTACAATGGAAAACAAAAAAGTTTTTTCAACTAGAACTTGTTCTTAGACCGATCGTTCATATGGCAGCTATATGATATAGTCATCCGATCCGGCCGGTTCCGACATATTAGTTGGGTGCAGTAAAAAGAAGACTCTGTGCCAAATTTCAGCTCGATAGCTTTAAAACTGAGGGACTAGTTCGCGTAGAAACAGACAGACGGACAGACGGACGGACGGACAAGCGGAAATGAACTCAGCTCGTTATCCTGATCAAGAATATATATAGTTTATGGGGTCGAAAATGAATATTTCTATGCGTTACAAACTTCTGGGCAAAATTAATATACACTTTTCAAGTGTATAAAAATATCCATTTTGGAGCATTTCCTCCAAAAGTGGGGACCGTGCTTGAAATGTGTGTGTTTACCGATTTTAAGCTTATATTTATTATATTTTGGGAACTGAAACTTTTTGAATTTAGTGGAAATTTGCTCAAATTATGACACTTTAAAAATGACACCCAAGGAAAACCATAATACACCAGACGGAAATACACGCCAGTCCGTGGGATCCATGCCATCAACCTTAACCAGACGCCGCAAGACTCTTTTGATCACTTCGGCTCAATAAAAAGGTGTACTTCAGACGATTTCGCAGGAAGATTAAAAAAAGACAGCGACTCACGCAACTTGTGTGGACGGGTCGAGGGGAAGGAGGAAAAACACCAGCCAATTTGTTCAAAATCCAGGCCTTGAGAGCGGTCAAACTCTTCAAATGCTTCTTAAGATCACGAGCCAGCTTGTACTATTTAATATATTGAAACGGAACGATACAATAGAAATAATAAACAAATTTTTTAAAACCTGCAAGTTGATTTTAAAAACAAATTATGTCTTAAAGTGACCAGGGCAAGAATTAAGTTTTCAACAAAAAATCAAACAAAAACAGACAAAAGTACTAGACTTTGGCATTACGGGTAAACAAGGTCACACTATAATTTTCTTAGGTTTTACAAATAATTTGGTAATTGGAGGACGCCAAGATCTGGAATTATTTAGTTATCTTTTCGCTTTCGCGATTTTCGTGGCTACGATGGTTTAGATTGTGATACACCCGATCCCTCTGCATCGGAGGTATGCCCAGCAAAGAAGCGCAAACGTAATCCCTGTGCCAAGAAGCGCAAGCCTAATCCCTGTGCCAAGAAGCGCAAGCCCAATCCGTGTGCCAAGAAGCGATTAGCCCGCATTTCCTTAGTCCAAGACCTCTCAACTAAAGCATGAGCATGATAAACTTCACCAAGGAGGGGGCCAAGCTCTGGAATAAGTTATGTTTTCGGGATAAGCAACGGTTTCGCCTAATGGCCAGTAAAAGCGATGTCCGTGGCTACGATGGTTTAGATTGTGATACGCCCGATCCCTCTGCATCGGAGATATGCCCTGCAAAGAAGCGTAAACCGAATCCTTGTGCCAAGAAGCGCAAACGAAATCCTTGTGCCCAAAAGCGCAAGCCCAATCCTTGTGCCAAGAAGCGCTTAACCTGCCAAGAGTCCAAGATTTTTCGTTAAGAAATAATTGAATAATAATAATTTTGTAGAAATGTTACCAAATGGAAAGAGGCCAGAACTTAAACTGAAATGAAAAAAAAATTCATTCAACTTTCTAACGGCTCATGAGCATCAAAGCAAAGCCTACTATTTTTATAATATTAGGATTAGTTTTATATGAAAAAATTAGAACCGCCCGCATTCTTTATAGAAACGTTATGTTTCGAAGAATTGCAGAGATTTGCATTTGATTTTATTATTTCGATCAGCAAGATTGAAATAGAAATCATACAAAAAAAACTTGATATTGAATTGGAAATCCTATATAAAAGTTGCTCGATTGATTGGGTGCTCAAATAAAATGATACAAAACGCCATAAACTATAAAGGCTTCACTTCAATAGGTTGATTCGTGAGAGCAAATGGGATCAAAAACAATCTTACTAAACCTCCTACGGTGCAAACAGTTCGCACATCTCAGGGATCATAATTTAAAAGCATGCAGCCCAAGAAAGGTCCCACTTTTAAACACGAAACATATTTCCAAAGGAACATATAAAATGGAAAATGAGAGTATACATAAACCATCGCACAATAGTCCCAAAGTCGATTTTTATACACTTGAAAAGTGTATATTAATTTTGCCCAGAAGTTTGTAACGCATAGAAATATTAATTTCCGACCACATAAACTATATATATTCTTGATCAGGACGACTAGCTGAGTTCATGTGGGTGCGGGGGCGCGACTAGTCTCAGTTTTAAAGCTATCGGCTGAATTTTGCACAGAGTCTTCTTTTTACTGCACGCAACTAATATGTCGGAACCGGCCGGATCGGATGACTATATCAAAGCTGTCAGGAACGATCGGTCGAAAAATAAGCTTGGGAAAAACTTTTTGATTTCCATCGTAGCGTTAATCGTAGTATATATTTTTTTATTGTTTCACGCAATTCTGAAAAAATTATCAAAATCGGATGACTATAGCATATAGCTGCCATATAACGGTCGGTCAAAAAACTAATTAGTGAGAAAAACTTTTGTTTTTTATCGTAGCGTCCCAATCTTGGTTATATAGTTTATTTGTTAATAATTTTGAAAAATTTATCAAAATCGGATGACTATAGTATAGCTGCCATAGGACAATCGGTCGGAAAATGTGTTTTACTAAGAAAAGTTTTTTTTGGTATCAAATTTTTATTATCATGATTTAAAAATTTTAAATATTTGATATCTATATCCTATATATTTTTTCCAGTTAAATCAGTTGGAGTAAAGTTTTTCATGTATTAAAACTCGGCACAGCGAAGTTAGCTTTGTACTGGGGATAGTCGTAAAAGGAGCGGACAAATTAATGCGTATAAGTAATTTTATGGTCGGAATGAAATTTCAGCGTCCTTATACTTCAAGTGTAAAAATATGAAAGAGGCAAGTTAAAAAATTTTTTTTATATTTTGGTAGTAATTCAATAGCACTTTATTTAGAAAAAATATTACAAAAAATCGACCCAGAGGATTCATTGAAATCAGTAAAAATATGCCCTGACGTGACGTTACTTAAAACGGAAGTGGGTTTTGACTCGGATTACAAAATTTATAAACTCTGCGAATTGAGAAACTCTTTTTGTATAAAACTTTTTTCAGTAGTTTTTAGAAAATTATAAGTTTATTTTCCAATTTACCAAATATAAATCTCATTTCTCGTTCTTTTTTTTATTAGCTTCTTTATATCTGACGTGACGTTACTGACGTGACGTTACCTTAATTTCATTTGGCAATTTTTAAGTGAAGAAAATTTTTCTTAAATTATTCAACGCAACAAGAAAATCATTTTTAATTGTAGCTAAAATTTTGCGAAAAGAGTGGAATTGCTTAATGACTCTGAGAGCTGTAAATCGAAAAAGAGAAAAATGCTCTGGAAAACTGGCCAAAACGTAAATTTGTACTTTCTAGCCCGATATATCGCTATCTGTACATAGGGAAGCTTTAAACTCATTAATTAAAAATAATTTGCATATTTACTTTATCTAAATCAAGTAAGAAACAACTTTTAATGAACTTTTAATTTTTCGGTCTTGGTAGACTTTTCTGCGGAAATGCCCATATTATATTCATAATTCCTGAGTTAAAGAACGTTATCATATAAAACACCAAAGTAAATCTTGCTATGACCCATTTTCCGACCGACGATATAGTCATCTGTTTTCGACCAAAAAACTGTTTGATTCCTATTATATTTATATTTGCTGAGTTTAAGAACCCTATCATTGAAAACAAAAAAGTTTTTCTTACTAAGGACCTTTTTTCCGACCGATCGTTCCTATGACAGCTTTAAGATATGGTCATTCGATCCGATCGGTTCCGACATATTAGCAGCGTGCAGTAAAAAGAAACCTCGGTGCAAAATTTCAGCTCGATAGCCTTAAAACTGAGAGACTACAGACGGTCGGACGGAGCTCAATCGACTCAGCTCGTTGATCTGATCAAGTATATATATAGGTTATAAGGTCAGAAATGAATATTTTTGGGCAAAGTGTATACAAATTAAACTTGTATACCAAAATAAAAATCCGGTAGCCGTATCGGAGCCAAAAACCGAAATAATTTTAAAACCGCAATATAACCTTTACCAGAAATACTTATTCCGGTACTTACTGGATCCGGTAAAGGACCGTAATTCGATTCATGATTAATTCCTGGTTATTAGAGTTGGGTAATGGAGTTGCTCTGTTCCGAAACAATGTTCCGCTTTTGCTTTTATTTATCCAACTGTAATGCAGAGAATTGGAAAGGTGGTCGCTTCAATTTGTCCGTCTTTACACTTCAAAAAAGAGCAGCTTCGCATTGTTTTTTAAACCATGCCTGCTCGTAGTTCTTATTTCTCTTCTTTTTTTAAGGAGTTCCACAATTGTATTTGGAGTGCTCATTAGTACCATATTTTGGAGTTGTAGATTACTGTCAACGTGCCTGCTTAGGCACTAGTTTTATTTCTTGGGTATTCGGGGATTGGATCTTAAAATATATATATAACAAGTAAGCCCGACTGTAATATACTCTGTACCTGTTTGTATGTAACTGATAACTTTAAATAGTGAGGTTTTTTCAAAATCTGGGGGTGGCAACTCTTTCGACTGGTTCATCTGGTTGAAAACGATGTATGGGGGCTCGATAAGTAATGATGATTAGAATTACCCTAGTACATGTCTCGTAAAATTATAAAACTTGAATATAATTTCCTATTAACATAAACGTAACTATTTAAGTCACGCGGGAATCACGCGTGATTTCTGACCGCAGGCCATCTCAATTGCATCGCTCCTCTCAAACTTGGTCTTTGCCTCCTTACACAAATGTATATGGGTAAGAAGGGAGGTGGGAAACTAAGAGCGGCGCAGTCCAATCAGCTACTGCCGTAAAGAAAAGTCCAGCTGGGAAGTTACCAGTTAGCTTTTGCCCTCTCGCTCTCTCTATCTCGTAAGTTCTACCAATCGCTGCGGTGTTGTTGTTGTCGTTGCTTTGAATTTTCTTTTACGTATAGCTCTAATATCGTTCATCTGATCGAAAAACGATGTATGGCGGGTCGGTAAATAATGAGTAGTAGAATATATGTCTAGAATGTTCAAACTATCTATCTTCTAAATTGTGGGAGTTATTACGTTTTTTTTAATTTGCGGGGGAGGCAAGGGGCGTGGCAAAAATCAAAACTAAACTTGATCTGCCTGCAAGTATAAGAATTATATGTTCCATACACTTCAAACCTCTATCTCCTACCATCTCTGAGATCTTAGCGTTCATACGGACAGACGGACATGTCTATATCGACTCGGCTGTTGATGCTGATCAAGAATATATATACTTTATAGGGTCGGAGATGCTTCCTTCTGGCTGTTCAAACATTTGCACAAAACCAATATACTCTTTGTACCTTCGGTACAGAGTATAAAAACAGTACCGTTATTACCGGTTCGATATGGTTCCAGATCAAATTAAAACCTTCGGTACATTTCGTTTAACGTTTCCCGTATTAATCCTCTACTTTTACCATCTTTTTCTTTGACAGATGCTCAACGAGCACTTTGAGCTAATCAGCGTCAGTGTGTCCTTGCGTCTGCCCGAACCCTCGGATTCTACATACGCCAATCATGTGCAGCATTTGTTGGAGGCTCAACATGCCCTGGCTAGCAATCGTACTGTTCCACTTACGGGAGAAACTTTGGACTGCCTGCTGGGCTCCATGTTGGATGTGGATATCAAGCGGTTTCTTAAAGCTGGCGGTACTTGGTCACAGTTTGTTCAGTTGTACACGAATCTTACGGAGAACTGTATGGTATTGCTGCGTCAGCACGGTAACCTCATGTCGGATCGAGCCGCTCAGCTGACGGCTCTGTGCCAGGATTTGATTCAGGCCATTGTGTGCTATCGCAGTGAGCGCAAGGCACACAATTTGAGTGAAACAGAGCTAGATGGCTTGGCCGAGTTGGGTCTGAAGCTGGCCACGGTAATGGCCAGCATAGCTGGCACACAGGCTTTGGCCGTTAAGCGAGTGGCGCCATTCCTGTTGATCTTCACCATCAGACAAATGGTGACCACCGAGCGACCCACCACGCTGTTTGAAAAGGTAAGACTAAACATGCCGTTTTCCCGACTCAAGCAACAACTAAATATCTGTTCTCTCTCTCTGGCAGGTCAAGGTGCATTTGGTGCGCGTTTGCCATGATCTGATTGGCATCTGCGATCATCGTTCTGGCCATTTCATACTCCGCTCCAGCAGCGAGGCCGGCGCACGCATGTACGAGAGTCTGGTCAAGGAACATCAGAAGTATCACAAGTTCCGTGGCAAGGTGTAAAGGATAAACGTAGATTGATCATAATATATAATTTTTGTTTAATAAATAATGTTGGAGTATATAAATTTGTACTTATTCAGAATTTGAAATTTCAAGGACCCAAAATAGTATAAGCAGCAGGCGCAGCAGTGTTGTGTGAGAGTGTGTGTGTGTGTGTGTGTTAAGCGCAAAACATTTGACAACGCTCGCACAACGGATCTTCCGTCTCCTGGGGACGATTACCGCTGAAAGAGGAACAATTAATACGAGTTGGCAGCGGTTGGTTTAACCAAGTCGCGTTACTTACAACAGCATCACACAGGTACGACATATGAATTGAGCACACTCGACACAGGAATAGCCGCACTCCTCGCACAAATCCATGGCACAATTGGCACAGGTATCGTGTATCAAAGTCTGACGCTGGCAGCAGCGCGACTTGCTGCGCTCCAAATTTGGATTGGCCACATCGGGACGCAGGTCACTACGCAAGAGTATGGTGCCATCGCCCAGCAGTTGATATTGATCACACAGTGAGGGTGGCTCAGTTGAGGCGGCAGATGAAGATGTGGAGGCAACAGCATTAGCAGCAGCACCACGCACTAGACTGGCCGGTGGTCCAGTTATTTTCAGATGCGTTTGATTAACGGAGGTCTTGTCAATTCCGGCAGCAGCTTCAAACAGCATCTTGGTGGTCTTCTCTGCAGAGGGAGGGGGGGTGCGGGGGGGGGATGTTAAAGTAAAGTAGCGGTAAAATTTGTTGTTGCACTCACCGTGTACTGATTTCATTTTGCCCATATCGTGTAAATCGCTCATCTTCTGATTCACCCAAACCTTAGTCTGTGTCACATTATTGTTGCTGTCGTCCTCATCCTCAGAACGTGTGCGTTTCAAAGATTTGCGCTCCATTTGGTTGTTGTATGTCTCGAATGTTTTCCTTGAATAAATTTGGAATTTTTGGGTTTCCTATTGCCGCTTACCTGTTGCTTGGTGGGGCAAGTGCTGTAAAACGAGAAGTGTGTTCTAAGCAGTGTTGCACAGCACGCACAGATTGGTTGGCAGGGCAAAGTAACGGAAATTTGAATTACTCACCTGAACTTGCGATCATAAATTATTCCACTTCCCGCAGAGATTGTGTTTGATTAGTATGTGGTGGGAGTGTGTGTATGTGTGTGCATGTGTGTGTGTGTGAGTGCTTGATTGATTGGTTGGTTATTGGTGGTGGGAGGGGTGGGTACAATACAATTTTGAATATCCTGGTTCCGTAGCACAGCGCTTGGTTTTTGGTTTTTGCTTTTTGTTTTATACGTGTGAGAAATTCTAAAAATTTTCAAATCGAAATGAACATGAAATAAAGTCGAAATTAAATGAACTAAATATTCTCAGACTACAGTTACGGGGGGACAAATAAAAAAAAATAACTTAAATAATAAAAAAAAACACTGTGATAGTTTTTTTTCAGGGATCGCAAAAAAATTTAAAAAAAATCAGAGTAAAAATTGTCTTAGATGAATATGAAAAAACAGCTTTTTTTGAGTGTGCAAACCAACAAAATATTAAATTTTTAATTTATTTAAATAAATAAAACTATATAACAAAAAATTAATTACAAAATAATTATTAAATTCCAATTTTAATATATAAATTGCAAAACAGATTTTATAATAAAAATTGCGACATAATTCTTATTTGTCAATTTTTATTTTAAAATTTGAAAATAAAAATTGATTTTAAATATCTTTAGAACCAAAAGATGCTACATAAAAGTTTAAATTTATATAAGATCTACGATTCAGTTCCTTTCCATTGATATATCCCATTTCCTTAAAGGATCAATATTAAGGATCACAAAATTTCAAAACGGTTACAACAAAAATAAGACATTGCATTGTAGGAGGGATCTGAAAAGAAGCCGGTTTCATTGCAAACATCGCATGAATCGAATAGTCAGGTCGACAATACGTCACAAAGCAGAGAATCTCAATTCATGTGAGGTGTGCTCGGGGAATGAGCATTCGGATGACAGTTAAAATTAGTCATGACCAAAATTAACGGATATTCTACTAAGGCAATTGATACAAATAAGAATAAAATGAAATTTTAGAAAAACAAAAATGTAATATATCCTGGGCTGTATCTATTGGATCAAGTACTGCATTGCCAGTACATTCATTTTGTATTTTCAGTTACCTTTAACAATGCAATGTCTTATTTTTTCTTGTTACCGTTTTAAAATTTTGTGAACATATTAAAGAGGAATTAAATCGAAATAATTTAAGCGATCGTTAATATTGATCCTTAAAGGACAATTGATATGTCAATGAATAGGTATTGAAACGTAGATCTTATATATATTTATACTTTTGTGATGCACCGCTTGGATCTCAAGTTATTTAAAATCCATTTTTATTTTCAATTTTAAAAATAAAAATTGAAAAATAACTCTTATACTCAATTTTTAAAATAAAAATTGACAAATAAGAATTTAGGTCGCAAATTTTATTATAAAAATCAAAAATAATAATTATTTCGCAATTTATTTATTAAAATTGAAATTTAATAATTATTTTGTTGTGTTAAAAATAATAGTTATTTGCCAACTTATTGAAAAAAATCAATAAATAATTCTTATTTTGTAATTTTTAAATTAAAAATGATAATAATTACGATCCCTGGTTTTTTTTTCAAAAATAAAAAAGACAATGACCGAACTCGACGGTTTCCCCCTATTTTGGATCCCTGGAATCGAACTGCATCATTACTTTTTTGAGTTGTAATGATGGTTTCAACGAAAAATTTTTTTTTAAAGATTTTTACGAAGTTCAAATTTTTTTTGTAAATTCCAAAAATATGATATTTTATTCTCGTGAAATCTAAATCAATAGATTTAAATGTCCTCTAGTTTAATACATTCACAGTTTTTTGATATCATTGCGCGATTCAAAAGTTATAGATTGAAATCAAAAAAAAAAAATAACAAATTTTTTTTACATAATTTTAATTACCCAAATGACATTAAATTATTAAATATTTAATTAGAAATCACGTAATTGTTGGAGAACAAAAGGGAAGACATTAAAAATGATTTTATTCTGATTTTACTTAATATTTGGAAATTTTAAATATTTTTTTGTACAAAATTTTATCTAAAAAAGGTTGCAATTATTTTATTATTTGGACCATATCTTTTGAAAGCCAATGGTATCGAAAATCTGTAAATGTCGTAATTTAGAGGACATTTAAATCTATTTATTCCGATTTCACAAGAATCAGATATAATTTTTTTTTAAAATTTATAAAAAAATTTTAACTTGATGAAAAATTAAAAAAAAAAATTTTTTTATGAATCCATCGTTTAACTATAAAACTAATGATGCAGTTCGATTTCCAGGGCCCAAAATAGGGGGAAAACCGTTAAAGTGGGTCATGTCTTTTTTTTCGACTTGCACAGTAAAATTAGTATGGAATGGATAGGGGGTGATGAGAAGATCAATGCTTACTTGTGTTTTTGTTTTTGATTTCTTTTTTTTTTTTTACTTGGCCTTGCGCCCCTTTTTGCGTGCCAGCACAGCCGAATTGCCTTCGGGCTTCTTTAGCGATCCCATGGATTCCGAAGCGGCCAAGTCAACTTTTCGTTGGGCAGCACCGTTGTTCTTTGCAATTGCTGCCGCCGCCTTCATGGCATTGGTCTTCTTTAGAGAAGTGGTCGAACCGGATGCGCTCAATGCCTGGCTCTCCCTTTTGGCGGCCAAACGACGTTCAGCCGCCGCCTCGCGCTCCTTACGTATCAACGCCAGGCGTGCCAGATCGGCCTTGGCCTCGTTAGTCTTTTGCATATTCTGGGCACGCAGCCGTTCCCGTTCCTTGTCCCGACGCCGGTAGTCCACATTCTTTTCCTCTCCGGCCTTCTCTTTGACTGGCATTGGCAATTGGTTCAATTTACGTGATGCCGACTTTTTTAATGCATTCGGATCAGCCGGGCGATTTGGGTTAGATATCTCAATCAAACCCTGAACGCCCACCAGTTGACGCTTGGAGCCGGCGGCGGCCGCATCATTGTTCGGATTGTTCTGCTCGCCATCATCTGTATCCGTGGCACTGCTGCTTACCTCGATCCCCTTAGCGTCATCAAGTTTCTCGATGTCCGACTCACTGCCGCCGGGCCTGGCCTTGTGGCACTCCTCCAGTTCCTGTTGCAATTCATCAACGGGCGTGAACTGGCGGCTGCGGCCCTTGTGATTAACATATCTGCCGCGTGGCATTATTGCTGATGAAGACTTTCACTGTCTAGTCCCTTGTCGCCGAATTTCCGTTTTCGTTACCTTCGTCAAAGAATGATTGCAAATTTAATCCCGAATTTCGAAAACGTACTTTTTTTTTTTTTGTTCCCCGGTTTCAACTAGAAATTCAATTGGCAACGCAAACCGACGACAGACACAACTAAATGTGACGAATGCTAAATCAAAGCCTGGGGGGATGACTATATTTGAATATAAATATATATGATTTTTTTCAAATGTTTATTTTTTTAAAATTTTTTTTTTCCATTACCGAAAAGCGGTTTACCAGAAGTCAATTTTAAAAGTTAAATTCTAAATTTTAAATAAAAACTATGCAGCCTTGGGATAGCTCCTTAAAAAATAAGATGTGTGGCGTACTTCTATATGAAATGGAACAGAAATGCCAGAAATCATTGATGCCGTGCGTGAACTGATGCAAGATCGTCATGTGACATACCGTGAGATAGAGGCATCCTTGGGCAGTTCTTTCACCAGCATACATTCGATATTGCATGAACAACTGGGCGTAAAAAAGGTTTGTTCTCGTTGACAATCGCTCAAAAAAAGGCTCGTGTGGATTGGTGCAAAGAAATTTTGAAAAAATATAATCGCGGTGTTTTAAAAGACGTTTATAAGATCGTCACAGGTGACGAATCATGGATCTATGCTTATGAGCCCGAAACAAAACAGCAATCGACCGTGTGGGTCTTCGAAGACGAGCCAAATCCAACGAAAGTCGTTCGTGGAAGAAGCACTTCGAAGCAAATGGTCGCACGTTTCTTCGTTAAAACTGGTCATGTGGCGACTGTTCCGCTTGAGCAACGTAGGACGGTCAATTCTGAGTGGTACACCACAATTTGTTTGCCTGAAGTCTTGGGAGAAATTCGAAAAACGAACAAGAGAAGACAGATCATTGTGCACCATGATAATGCGAGCTCTCACACATCAGCTCACACCAAAAAAAAAGTTCTGACTTGGCACCCAATGACTTCTTTTTATTCCCGCACATCAAGGGAAAAATGCGTGGGCAACGATTTTCGTCGCCAGAAGATGCTGTTGAAGTGTTCAAAAACCATGTTTTGGAGGTATCTCAATCGGAGTGGAAAAAGTGCTTCGACAATTGGTTTGAGCGTATGCAAAAGTGTATAAATCTTGCTGGAGAATACTTTGAAAAACAATAAAACCATTTTTGATCATAAATATTCGCGTTTTCATTATCAGGCCAGAAATATATATAGCAACCTACGTATATATATGAAAAAAAAAACAATATTCTATTTCTTATCTTCTAAATAGGTGCTAAGTTTATGTAGTAGATGAGAAATCGGCCCTAAATCATAAGTAATATTCTTTTGTATTAAAAAATAAATAAAGTTTTTTTATTTTTAATAAGTAACATTTATGCAAATTTCAAATCGCTTAACGTAATTAACCGCTAAATGGGCCCCACTGTTTGTCGTGTACTATCGATAACACTCAACGGTGCTTTAACGATAACACCAGCTCACGCACCAGTCTTGTGTAATGCCGCCAACTTGCTAGTGTTGTTCAGTCATAATCGTTCGTCGCAAGCGTGCAGTCGCTTAGGCAATTTGTGCTTCACCGTTGTTTATATTTATTTAGACTATTTTTTGTTGTTGTTATTCTTTTCGACGCGCTTTGATGCTTTTCTTCAACCCCGCCGTCGCCGCCGCCCCGTGCTATTTGTTTGTTAAACTTGAGGCAAATGAAAGAGAGCGCAGCGAGTGAAATTAAAATTTGTTTACGGTGCACGAAAATGGCAATGAAAAACAATGAACAAGAGGAAAAGTGAAAAGCAATTTGTAATTTTCTTTGGCAAAGTCTTTACTTGACCCCGCCGATACAATGCAAATACATAGCAGTATTTTTTTTTTGTATATATAATTTAAATTTTAAATAATGGATTTCTTTATAATAATAATTGAACCATTGTGAGAATAACCACCAAATCAACCACAAAGGCGAGGAGTGCCAAGTGGATGTGGATGTGCGTGCTGCAACAATAGCAACAACAACAACAACAACTAGACAAGCCACAACACATCATTATCATCATCATCAAGAGACTTTCAACATGGCTATAAGAAATTTTAGCAAACATTTGCTAATCACCTTAATGCTCATACAGGCCACACTTGGCCAAACCTCCTCCCCTTCATCGCCTTCGGCCCGCCCGCCGCCAGCACCGCCGCGTGTGAAGCTCAACAAATGCTGTCATCTGGGCGAGTATCTTAATGCCACCAGTCAATCCTGCATAGCTGGCTCCTCAGAACTCTGGGTGCCTCTGGTTTATCTGGTTCAGCAGCAGCGTCATTTCGATCCCATTGGTGGCAGTCCCAGATTCATTAAATTCACACCAAATGTGCGTCCCCAGTGCCAGGAGCACGAGCAACTGGATCCATTTAGCAGCCGTCAAAATAATGTGGTAATCTTTACCAATGGCACGCTATTTGTGCGGGAACGCGGCATCTTGGTGGAGCCACGTAACTATTGTGTGGACCGAGATGTGGCTCTGGTGTGTCAGGCCAGCACTCAACACGAAAATCGCACTTCTCCCTTTATCAGTAGCAGCAGCCCCAAACCCAGTTTGCGCATGCGCAAATGTTGCGGCAAATGGGGCCACTATGACACCAGCCTCAAGTCCTGCACCATTCCGGCCAATGCCAATGCGGGCGATGGCCAACTTAAATTGGAGCCACAATTGAAGATGGATAGCTATCAGACGGTGTATGGCCTGCCCGTGTGTTTGGTGGATAATGCCAGCTATGCCATTGCCGGGGATTGGCACGAGGCGAAACTGAATTATAGCACGGGTGATATCCAGCTAATACACACAAATCTAACGGCTCAGCAATACTGCCTGGAGCACACTCAGCGCGAGGGCGAGATAAAGATTGTCGCCTGCTCCGGTCACTTTGCGGCTGAAGACATTTTGAATGGCAATGACCCGTCGGAAACGGGGGAGAGCCGTCGCATACAGCGAGCCGTGCTCACTGGCGGTTTACTCGTGTCGGTGGTATTCCTGGCGGCCACTTTGATAGCCGGTTACATGCTGCCCGCCGTGCATCATGCCTTGCACTGGCGCTGTCAGATATATTATGTGTTTTGCCTGCTGGTGGGCAAGATACTGCTGGCCAATGAGTCGCTCAACAAATCCCTGGAGCCGGGCACGGCCACCTGCCTGCTCCTGGCCGTAGGCATGCAGTTCTTTTTCCTGTCCGCCTTCTTTTGGCTGAATACCATGTGCTTCAATATCTGGTGGACCTTCCGGGACTTTCGTCCCAGTTCGCTGGAGCGCAACCAGGAGGCCTTGCGTCTGCGCTTGTACTCGGCCTATGCCTGGGGTGTGCCCCTGCTCATTTGCACCATAGCCGCCTGTGTGGATCTGTTGCCGGAGACATCGTTGCTCCGTCCGGGATTTGGTTTACACTTTTGCTGGTTCGACAGTCACTCGCTGTCCATATTTGCCTATTTTTATGGACCCATTGGCCTGCTGCTGTGCGCCAATATTGTGCTCTTCTTGTCCACCACTCACCAGCTGACATGTGGCCTCTGGAAGCGGGACGATGTCAAATCTTCCACCGAAAAGTCGGCACTGGGCAAGGTTTGCATTAAGTTAGTGGTCGTTATGGGCGTCACCTGGATAGCGGATATTATCTCCTGGCTGGTGGGTGGACCAAATGCCGCCTGGCTGGTCACGGATCTGATTAATGCCCTGCAGGGTGTCTTCATTTTCATTGTGGTCGGTTGCCAGCCGCAGGTGTGGACCGCCTGCCGCAGGATCTGTTGTCCACGCCTGCGTCATGACATCACCAATACCACAAATGGAGTCCAACACTCGAGCAGTTCGCAGGGCTTGCCCTCAATGGCGGGTTGTGGCACGGAATTTACACAAAACACCTCAATGAATATACCCTCAACGCCATCCCAATGCGATCCCAACAGCCTAGGCATAGGGGATCAAAGAGAAGGTGGTGATAACATTACGGATGGGGCGACGACCACAGCCATAACAACGTCGGCAGTGGCCACAAAGATACCGATGGAGACGGTTTGTTAAAAGGTAAGCACAAATACGCGATAAGAACGAAGATAAACTTCATTTCGGCGGGGTGGGAGTTTCAAAGTTGGGATCTTCTACCGTGGTTACAAATCAAAAAATTTTAAGTTTAGAATTATGGGTTACAAATATCATTATTTATACAGTACAGATCAGCTCATTCTCTCAGTATCGCGAATATTTTTAGCTCTTCTGGGTTAATCGAATTATGTGGTAATCAAAATAGATCGATATCTTTCCGATAACTGCGATTCCGATTCCCCTAATGAGAAAAAAGTAGAACTGCCCTTGAAATGGTTCTCAATATTTTGTTTTTTATTTTTTTATGGATAAAGGGCTAAAAAATTGCGAAAAAAATAATAGAACCACTTTCGCATTCTTCATAGAAACCGCTATATTTCGCAGAATTACTTTGATGAAAAGCATGTGGTTAAGGGATTTGACTTTGATTTTATTATTTTGATCATCAAGAGTAAGGTAAATCAATACCTAGGCTCGTGGGAAACACTAAAGTGCGGAAAATAGCGATATCATCAAAAAAAACGATATTGATTGGAAAATCCTTTAGAGAATTTGTTCGATTGGATGCATAGAAACAAAGAAAAGACTGAAGCAACTGCACAAAAGCGATTCTTGACCCAGTTTCACGTCAGAAGATTGATCTTCGAAGGCAAGACGGATAATTTTCAGGCTGCAACTGAGCTCAAAAAGGACCTAAATATAACTGCTTCAGTGCAAAAACTTCACACATGACCCAGAGAACAGAATTCAACAACCCGGAGGCCCAGGAAAAGTCCCACTTTTAAAAGCAACACATATTAGTAAGCCCATTAAATTCGCAAGGGAACATATAAATTGGACATCCCCAAAATGTTGGAATATTTTATAGAAAGATTACATTTAAGTTGTTATGATTCGTAGAAAAGGTTCTCGTTTATACGCCAGGAGTCCTCTAAACTCAGAAAACAATCCAAAATACACTGGAAAATACATTAATCATGAAGTGTATCAAGTGTATAGGTTTTTTTTTATGTTTTTCTCACTACGGAGTAGGTTGACTATATTGTATCAAACCCATAATGGATCAACATGGGGACGTAACAAGACAATGACCCCAGGGAAAAGCAAAGGAATTGTTTAGAAAAAATTCTGAGAAAGTTTTTGAGTGGCCTACGCAGTCACCAGACCTCAATCCCATCGAAAATCTGTGGTCTAATGTCAAAAGGCAGTTACTACAGTTAAGCCAACCAGCACCGGATTAGTATGGAAAGTCTTTCAGAAGTACTGAAGCAAGATTCCTCTAAAACGGTGCCAGGACTTGGTTAAATCGATTCCAAGACGTTGCGCAGCCGTTATAGCCAATGAAGGCATCGCAAATAAACATTAAATTTATTGAAAAATCTTTGCTTTAATATACAATTATCTTTCAGTAATCATTTAAGTGATTTTTGTAATTTTAAGTGCATATTTAAAAAGTGGTCCTATTATTTTTTTCGCCTAATTTCCCTAGTTTTTTCAAAAAAATTAATTAAATTTGTTGAAAACGGTAAATATACCACGGATTTTTTTCCTTTCATATTTTTTAAGAGTCTTCTCATTCTAAAAACGTATTCAAAGGTTTCTAAATGTTACAAATGAGGTTATGTCGTCTTTGGAAAATGTGCCTATTTTTTTCGCAGCTGTATCTAACTCGATATTGACAATTCACACCAAATTTTAAGATCATAGCTTAAATAATTTCTGATATGTATAAAGCTCTGAACCACTTTTTTAAACTGGTTCAATCCGGTTCGGAACCGG
Source organism: Lordiphosa mommai (assembly GCA_018904225.1). Taxonomy (NCBI): domain Eukaryota; kingdom Metazoa; phylum Arthropoda; class Insecta; order Diptera; family Drosophilidae; genus Lordiphosa; species Lordiphosa mommai. The sequence continues at coordinate 89,865 of JAEIFT010000340.1, read as the reverse complement.
TTTTGATTCAGGAAAATATCTTAACTCCATATAACCAATCTACACACCAAACTTTAAGTTTATAGCTTAAATAATTTCTGAGAAATGGCCACAAGCCACTTTTGAACCGGTTCAATCTGGTTCGGTACCGGTCTTGAAATAGTTAAATGTTGAAATTTCAAGTTCCTTACCTAAATTTCTGATACATGGCTTCGAACCATTTTTAAACCACTTTTGAAAACTGGTTCAGAACCGGTTTTTTTTCTGGAATATAAATAACTTTATACTATCAACCTAAACACCAAATTTTGAGTTCATAGCTTAAATAACTTTCTAAGATATGGCTCTAAGCTACTTCTGAACCGGTTGAATCTGGCTCGGAACCGGTCTTAAAACAATAAAATGTTTAATGTTTTTATTACGCCATTGTTTAACAAGGCAGGTGTGAGTAACTTAATCAAGTCAGCAGATATTTAGATAATAAGCCCGGGTGCAAGATTAAAACAAAAAATAAAATTGCAGGAGCGCAGTGAAAAAAACACGACCGACTTCAATGACGACAGCTTGACAAGACTCCATATTACTCACCTGCACATTTAATTTCAAGTTTATAGCTAAAACAGTTTCAGAGATATCAACCCTTTAAACCGGTTTGTAAACCTAAATCATCCACGGACCCACAAAAACATACACAGAAAACTTCATCCCAATCGGTGCAGCTAAACGACTGAATGGAATGACACTTTAAATTTTAAGAGACAATTATTGTCACAATTTTTTGTTAATAGAATCTCTAAATTATTTAATTTTCTCAAAAAAACCTGAAGTTTTTCGTAAATACGAAGTATCTCATAAAACGCAAATAACAAATATTGCAAATGAACCACGTCGGGAGGTTTTAGGCTGGCAATTCATTTCAACTTCTGCATACCTCTGGGTACAATAAATCGTTTTTGAGAAAATCGCGATCAAAGTTTTCAATGTATTTCACCCTTACAGTATCTTATTACTTCGAATCGATAAGAAAATCGAGTCCAAATAGTTTTTTTTTAAAGGTTTTATTGAAACAAAACGTTTTGTTGGACAAATAAATTAATTCTGGTGTCATAAGTGAGATGGCCCAACTGATATAAGTCGCTATTACGCGGGAAGCATAAAAGATAGCTATTTGAAAATATGACACAAGATAGAATACGACAAAGCCAAAATTTCTGCATCATTAACTCAAAAATCGTGTTATGAGATTGGCCAGTGATGCCCAGCGTACTTATTTGTGTTGCTTATAACTATCGTATAACTATCTATCGTTTACCTGATCGGGGAAACGGTGTATATTCGATCGATAAGTAATAATGATTAAAATTTATGTCCGAAAGGTTCGAACAATCTATCTTAAAAACTGTGGGCGATCTGATGTTTTTTATACATTTGAAAAGTGTATATTAATTTCGCCCAGAAGTTTGTAACGCATAGAAATATTCATTTCCGACCCCACAAACTATATATATTCTTGATCAGAACGACGAGCTCAGTTCAATTCCCTCTGTCCGTCTGTCTGTCTGTTTCTACGCGAACTAGTCCCTCAGTTTTAAAGCTATCGAGCTGAAATTTTGCACAGAGTCTTCTTTTTACTGGACGCAACTAATATGTCGGAACCGGCCGGATCGGATGACTATATCATATAGCTGTCATAGGAACGATCGGTCTAAAAACTGGTTCTAGTTGAAAAAACTTTTTTGTTTTCCATCATAGCGTCACCAATCTTGGTATGTGTTAGTTTTTTATGCTTCCACATAATTCTGGAAAAATGTATCAAAATCGGATCACTATAGCATATAGCTGGTCGGTCAAAAAACTAGTTCTAGTGAGAAAAACTTTTTTGTTTTCCATTGTAGCGTCACCAATCTTGGTATATGTTAGTTTTATATGCTTTTACATAATACATAAAAAATTTATCAAATTCGGATTACTATATTATATAGATCCCATAGAAACGGTCGGTCAAAAAACTAGTTCTAGTGAGAAAAACTTTTTTTTTTTCTGTCGTAGCAAACCCAATCTTGGTATATAATAGTTTTATATGCTTTCACATAATTTAGAAAAAAATGATCAAAATTGGATGACTATAGCATATAGCTGCCGTAGGACCGATCGGTCGGAAAATGTGCTTTACTAAGAAAAGTTTTTTTTATGGTATCAAATTTTTATTATCAATGATTCAAAAATTTTAAATATCTGATATCTATATCCTATATATATTTTACCGGTTAAATCAGTTGGAGTAAAGTTTTTCAAGTGTATTAAAACTTCGACACAGTTGAAGTTAGCATTGCCTTTTCGTTTTTAAATTGCTGGGGTGGCAACTCTACTATCGTGTATTTGATCGGGAAATTATGTGTGAGGGATCGATAAGGAATGATGATTAAAATATATGTCTAGAACAATCTATCTTTAAAATTGTGGGGAGATCTGATGTTTTTCAAATTGTGGGGGTGGCAACTCTCCCATCATGCATCTGATCGGGAAATGATATATATAGGATTGCTAAGTAATGATGAGTAGAGAGAATCTTTAGAAGGTCCGAACAATCTAACTCTTAAATTGTGGGAGATATGAGGGTCCGGTTCTGCCTCCTTCGGTCGGTTGGGCGGGAGGTGGGTTGTTATTTAGGGGTACGCGCGTAACAATCTTTGACTTGGTTTCGCTTGGGCCACTTGAACGCACACAGCAGGATCCGGCATAATAATTTTTTTGTTAAAGATGTCTCATTTAGGAATTCTAGGGTCTCTGTTAAACCCAAAATATGGGATTTTAAATTTGTTCCCCCTGGTAATGCCATCATTCTGCTGTGCCCACTGTGCGGCGCCTGAAAATGTCCAGCGGCGCGCTGGCAGCATTGGGAAATTCTCTAGTTTTGCTTCTTGTTCTTGGTTCGTTTTGTCGTATTTGCCCATTTTCCGGCATTGTTTCAATTGCTTTACAGCCATGCGCCAAGTTTACGATTTCGCGTTAAGCACTCGAGAATGGTCATAAAAATGAAAATGTTGCCAACCCAACGAGTTTGGGTCAGCGACTGCCTGGAAATGTTTTTGTTGGACATTTCCTGTAGATTTCCACATGGCCATAAAATAATCAACGCAACCCTTGACACACGCACAAACACACACACACACACACACAGAGAGATAGATTTGAGTCTGAAAAGAAAATTGAGTTTAAATTGGACACACATCGACACCGGCGTCGAGCATGTGATAAGCAAGCGATCTTGACACATTCCAGCCACATTTGGTATATCTGTCTGAACCAGATGCTGATGACTGTGTGTGAGGTTTTGCCCAAAAAAAAGAAGAAAGAAAAAAGAAAAAAATAAAACGGAATGAGACCAAACAATGGCCAAGGGCCATTTTGCTTATTACGCAAGCGCAAGCGTGTAAATTTATTGGGCAAACATGCCTCACAAACTGTTACCCAGTTGGGTCAGTGGGGCTCAAACTGTAGGCACGCATATCCGCATCATTCGCATCAGCATCTGCTCCAAGTGAAGTTGCAGCTGCTGTGCAATTTCTTTCTTTTCTTTCGCAATAATCCCATGGCAACGTGTCACCGTCACGCTCACCAGACCAGATGGAATAGAGGTGGAGCGGTAAGCGCGCATCGTACGCGCATATCAACCAAATTGCATACAAATGTTTATATAAAAATATAACGACATCCATGTGTGTATGCATACTAGATGTGGCAATGTATCTATCAAATAATGAGAGATAAGCACTGCACAGTTGGTAGATACTAATGTACACTTACTTACTTACTACCAGCGGAGTTGGCACTGCCCTTTTGGAGTAGTAGAGCACGTAAATAGAAGGTCATCGTATGTCATGTAAAATTAAATGGAGTGTTCAACAAATCCAACCAGCCGCAGTAGACATATATGTATGTCCTCAACAGAAGCACAAAAAAACTAAAAGGGGTTCGTGATTATTTGGTTATTTTGGAAGCTATGCGGGTTGTATTAGACCGTCATCTTTTGCTGCAGTCAAAAATTTCATTTTCGCTCAGTTATTCTTCTACGCGAGTTTCGGCCACTTTGTTGCCTTCTACAGGATCAATGTAATTTTTATGTAACTAACAGACTCCCTGAAGAATATCTGACCGAAAATGCATTTTTAACTTCAAAAGAAGGTTTATTCGACTTTATTGTCGATTTCGATCAAATCATACGAAATCGGAATTGGTAGCTGTTCCCGTTTCTGTAAAACGATCGGTTTCCAAAGTTTTGCCGTTTTGTCAGTAGAATTTTGTAGATAGCATACATTTTTTTCATTTTAAAAGTATTTTTATTTTAGTGGAGATTTTAAGGTACTTAAAGATTTAAAATACATTTGTTCTTAACTTGTAAACTCTGGTGCATAACTATAGTGTGGGAAGGGTATCAATTGGCGATTAGAAATAAAAAGAGAATCAATAAGCACAAAAATAACACTTAAATTTACCGTTAAGATTTAATTTTCGTTTTATGCTAGGTGCATAACAAAAATACTGTCGGAACCAGTCGAATCGGATGACTATTTCTTATAGCTGCCATAGGACCGATCGGTTAGAAAATATGTTTTAGTGGGAAAAACTATTTTCTTTCCGATGTTTGCGTTCCTAAACTCATTTTAAATTTTAAATACCATATGTTTTACGAAATTTCGTTAAATTCGGATGACTATATCTAGTATCCACGAAATGGAGTCACAGCTATGCTTGTCATTACAATATCCTGCATCTAAATGAAGATCAAGTTGTTTATATGTCCTGGGTCTTCTTAAATTTCATTCGTGTTAGTAGGTCCTCCATATTTTTACACCAATTTGTCTCATTTCGTTCGTCCAGGCAGTATCACAGTTTTGCATTTGTTTTCGAAACTCACAGCTTCAGCAGCTCGTTCTAAAATTAGCTTGAACAGGACATCTGGGAGTCTGTGCGATTCATATTGATAAAAATATTTTTTGAATGTATTTTAAATTTAGATGATATGTATAGAAGCCTTCATTTTCAGATCGTATCGAATCCATCCTCTAGCACTTCATGAAGATCATCGATATATTGGGCGAATAGTAGAGGTAATATCAAGCAGCCTTGTCTGACTCCAATCAATGTAACGAACGCTTCAGAGAGGATTTGGCCTGTCCATATGTCGAACTTATATACCCAATCTGTACAGCTTGTAAATTAGAAGATCTTTTGGCACTCGATCAAAAGCCGCACGAATCTACAAAAATCGGATAAACCCTCTTTTCGAGGTCAGATTGCTAATATTGTAGAAAGTAGAATAACCCTTTCGAAACCCGGCTTCATATTCTTTCAACTTTAAATGTTCTTGACTCCACATTACCAACCGGTTATTCATTACGCACATTAAGATTTTCGCTATTCAGTTCATGAATGAAATGCCTCGGTAGTTACAAGAATCATTTGGGTCGCCTTTTTTATGGATTGGGTATAAATTGCTCGTGGCAAATGAGTCATTATTATATATATGCCAGGGAATCAAACCGAATTGAATTTCGGTTCCGGTTCTGGTACGTACCAAAACTAATGTTTCGGTAAAAGGTTCTGTTTAGGTTCTAGTTTATTTCGGTATACCGGTACGTACCGGTATGTACCGGTATCAAGCTGTATCATAATAATCTTCACCCCGAAAAACAACTATCCTAATAATACTTGTGTAACTGAAAGAGCGAGAAGAACTTTTGATATTTGATGGAATTTTAAATATATTGTATGAAGATAACCTTAACGATCACAATTTAACCCTGCTGTTAGGTTAATGCAAAAAACAGGAAAATCCCACAACTGGTTTTAACATTAACTGCGTTGAATAAAGGATAAATTAATTATATTTGAAAAATAATGAAGCAAATTCATAATTTTGTAATCGTGAAACCCAAAAATCCCCAATTGAAGCAATGAAACTGAAATGACAAAATAAAACTCAGAACCAAAAATGTGCCGGCACAATGTTTCGGTTCTTTTCGGCATTTCGGTTACAAAAGTAAAGGTTCCGAAATACCGGTTCTCAAAAAAAAAATAATAACGGTTCCGGTTACGGTTCTGGTTCTGAGTTTTAATCGGTTCTTTTCGGTATACGGTTCCGGTTCGGGTTCCGGTTTGACACCCTGATATATGCATATCAGACCTGTCCACAGCATAGCCACCAGAAACCGAGGGTATTCGTGGTTTCACACAGATGCAAGCCGAAGTCATGACTGTGTGATTCGGTGAGGACAGATAAACTAGATTTTGAAAGTGAGGCGGATATCGACTGTGGCTGCTCACCAACACATGCACATTCTCCATTTGGCCGGCCCAGATATACATACATACATAGAGAGTGCTTCCCGAACTTGCCTCAACCCCAGGGTATCGCATAGTCGATTACTTTTTTGTGTTTCTTTTTAGCACTTGTCGATTTTTTCTATTTACAAATTAGCTAAAGTTGCAAAAATGCAGAAACTCAACTGTCCGCGAATTCCTCTTCGCCCTTCCCTCCTCCCTCAAGACTGCAGCCAGCCTCTGCCTACACGTTAATTGAGTTTAGCGGCAATTTTTATACACTTGAAAAGTGTATAATAATTTTGCCCAGAAGTTTGTAACGCATAGAAATATTCATTTCCGACCATTTTCCATTTCCATTTTGGAGCATTTCCTCCAAAAGTGGGGACCGTGCTTGAAATGTGTGTGTTTACCGATTTTAAGCTTATATTTATTATATTTTGGGAACTGAAACTTTTTGAATTTAGTGGAAATTTGCTCAAATTATGACACTTTAAAAATGACACCCAAGGAAAACCATAATACACCAGACGGAAATACACGCCAGTCCGTGGGATCCATGCCATCAACCTTAACCAGACGCCGCAAGACTCTTTTGATCACTTCGGCTCAATAAAAAAGGTGTACTTCAGACGATTTCGCAGGAAGATTAAAAAAGACAGCGACTCACGCAACTTGTGTGGACGGGTCGAGGGGAAGGAGGAAAAACACCAGCCAATTTGTTCAAAATCCAGGCCTTGAGAGCGGTCAAACTCTTCAAATGCTTCTTAAGACCACGAGCCAGCTTGTACTATTTAATATATTGAAACGGAACGATACAATAGAAATAATAAACAAATTTTTTAAAACCTGCAAGTTGATTTTAAAAACAAATTATGTCTTAAAGTGACCAGGGCAAGAATTAAGTTTTCAACAAAAAATCAAACAAAAACAGACAAAAGTACTAGACTTTGGCATTACGGGTAAACAAGGTCACACTATAATTTTCTTAGGTTTTACAAATAATTTGGTAATTGGAGGACGCCAAGATCTGGAATTATTTAGTTATCTTTTCGCTTTCGCGATTTTCGTGGCTACGATGGTTTAGATTGTGATACACCCGATCCCTCTGCATCGGAGGTATGCCCAGCAAAGAAGCGCAAACGTAATCCCTGTGCCAAGAAGCGCAAGCCTAATCCCTGTGCCAAGAAGCGCAAGCCCAATCCGTGTGCCAAGAAGCGATTAGCCCGCATTTCCTTAGTCCAAGACCTCTCAACTAAAGCATGAGCATGATAAACTTCACCAAGGAGGGGGCCAAGCTCTGGAATAAGTTATGTTTTCGGGATAAGCAACGGTTTCGCCTAATGGCCAGTAAAAGCGATGTCCGTGGCTACGATGGTTTAGATTGTGATACGCCCGATCCCTCTGCATCGGAGATATGCCCTGCAAAGAAGCGTAAACCGAATCCTTGTGCCAAGAAGCGCAAACGAAATCCTTGTGCCCAAAAGCGCAAGCCCAATGCGTGTGCCAAGAAGCGCTTAACCTGCCAAGAGTCCAAGATTTTTCGTTAAGAAATAATTGAATAATAATAATTTTGTAGAAATGTTACCAAATGGAAAGAGGCCAGAACTTAAACTGAAATGAAAAAAAAATTAATTCAACTTTCTAACGGCTCATGAGCATCAAAGCAAAGCCTACTATTTTTATAATATTAGGATTAGTTTTATATGAAAAAATTAGAACCGCCCGCATTCTTTATAGAAACGTTATGTTTCGAAGAATTGCAGAGATTTGCATTTGATTTTATTATTTCGATCAGCAAGATTGAAATAGAAATCATACAAAAAAAAACTTGATATTGAATTGGAAATCCTATATAAAAGTTGCTCGATTGATTGGGTGCTCAAATAAAATGATACAAAACGCCATAAACTATAAAGGCTTCACTTCAATAGGTTGATTCGTGAGAGCAAATGGGATCAAAAACAATCTTACTAAACCTCCTACGGTGCAAACAGTTCGCACATCTCAGGGATCATAATTTAAAAAGCATGCAGCCCAAAGAAGGTCCCACTTTTAAACACGAAACATATTTCCAAAGGAACATATAAAATGGAAAAATGAGAGTATACATAAACCATCGCACAATAGTCCCAAAGTCGATTTTTATACACTTGAAAAGTGTATATTAATTTTGCCCAGAAGTTTGTAACGCATAGAAATATTAATTTCCGACCACATAAACTATATATATTCTTGATCAGGACGTAAGCTGAGTTCATTTCTTTTTCATATGTCGGAACCGGCCGGTCGGATGTCTATTTCATATGCTGCCATATGAACGATCAGTCTTAAGAACAAGTTCTAGTTGGAAAAAACTTTTTTTTTTTTCCATCAGTAGTCTAATCTTGGTTATGTTAGTTTTATATGCTTCCACATAATTCTTGAAAAATTTATCAAAATCGGATGACTATATCATATAGCTGCCATATGAAGATCGGTCAAAAAAACTAAGTTCTAGTGAGTAAAACTTTTTTGTTTTCCATCGTAGCGTCACCAATCATGGTTTATATTAGTTTTATATGCTTCCACGTAATTCTGGAAAAATTTATCAAAATCGGATGACTATAGCATATAGCTGCCATATAAACGGTTGGTCTACAAACTAGTTCTAGTGAGAAAAAAATTTTTTGTTTTTTTATCGTAGCGTCCCTAATCTTGGTATATATTAGTTTTATATGCTTTCATCACAAAAATTTACAAAATCGGATGACTATAGCATATAGCTGCCATAGGACCGATCGGTCGGAAAATGTGGTTTACTAAGAAAAGTTTTTTTATGGTATCAAATTTTTATTATAAATTATTAAAAAATATATAAATATTTAAAATCTATATCCTATATATATTTTCCCGGTTAAATTAGTTGGAGTAAAGTTTTTCAAGTGTATTAAAACTTCGGCACAGTCGAAGTTAGCTTTGTCTTCTCGTTATTTTTACGTTCTGCAGTTTTCCAAGTTATAATTGCAATGTGGCCCATTTACATTTTACGCAAAGCATTATTTTTTTTTTTTAATTTGTCCGGAGACTCCATCCACTGCCATCTGAATTTGAGACGTGGTCGCTGGTTGCTGCTGCGTCGCATTGTTTGTATTTGTGAATGTATATTTATTTTTGCCCTTTTTTCTTATATTGCAGAAAATGGAGACGAGCAGCGGACAACAAATGCGAAAGTAAAACCCAACCCAACACAATAACAACAACAACAACAACAAAATGGCGCAAAGCAACAAAAGGCCGCGCACACTTGCGCAATAGCAAAAACAGCAGCCGCAACCAACATTCAAGCACGCGCATTGACCGACCGGGCCCCGGGTCCAAGCTAATTGTGTAGACACATGCATGTATGTGTGTGTGTGTGTGTTTGTTACGATTTAACAAACTTACCAGTATTCAACTTCAACTTGAGCAATCATTTTATTCATACAAGTAATTACAAAAAAAAAAACGAATGAAAATAACGGTAACGGTAGCATGGTGAGAGTTGCCAGGTCACATTCTAAGTGTTAGTGTTGCAAAATGCAAAAAACAAAGCGCCGCTATTGTTTTGAACGCACACACACACACAGAAAAACGAACAATCGAATCAGCAGCTAGCCACAAGGAATTTATTGTTGAGGCATTTTTCTGTGTCTGTTTTTGTTAGATTTGTTAGCTTCAAATACTCAAGTGTGAGAAAAACACGTTGTCTGCGTTTGTATGTGTGTGTGTGCGTTTAACATTTAAATTAGCTGATTCTGATTTGTATTTGGACTGCATTTTATTTGAATGTACGTCATCGTCTGAGTGTATGTATGTGCCTTTTGTCGCTGCTGTTTGCTGTCATTTCGATTGCTTAATACATTTTTTTTTTAACTGGAAACTATTTTTATAAATGCGGTGGAAGTAAACAATTTGAAATTATTTACTTAAACTGCAGGTGTAGGTGTGTGTTTGTATGTATGTTTCCATTGATATAAACATTTACGCACAATCGCACATTTATCAAAGTTCAACGCAATTGAACGATCCAAGGTTAAATGGGCAGCCCAGCAGATGCCCAAAAAAAAAAACAGAAAAGAAAGCTCTTTTAATTAAACAATTATGTTGAAGATAACAGAATCCCATTACTCACACACACACGCACACATATATATATTCATATAACAGCTGGCCAAGTAGAGTTGGTTAATATATGTATGTAAATGAAAATACATAGTTCTTTATCTACAGCCATGTTCTGAATTCCACTTCCACAAAAGTTTTGTGATTTGGAGTCAAAATTTGGTGCAAAAACCGGTTTGAAATCACATAATTTTTGTGGAAGTGGAATTCAGAACATGGCTGCTAGAGATTCTAACTAAATTTGCCAGTGTTGGAAAAGTAGTTAGTAAACTGAGCTGTTTAAGGCAAATTTTAAAAAAAATTTTTATGTGAAATATTTTTAATATCGTTACGAAGATTTTTTGGTAAAGGTTAAATTTAATTTTAAAATAATGCGTAACGCATAACGCTCACAGGGACACAGCATACACTCCAAGCAATCGTCTGGTCAACAGTGGTATTTCAATTTATTTTAGTAGTAGTATGATTTAGACCTGTTGACCTTTGGAAAACAATGTGAAAAAACAGTGTTGGAAAACAACGGACACAGCACACACTCCAAGCAATCGCCTGGCCAACCTGGGTTTTTCAATTTAACTTAGTAGTTGTATGTTCTAGACCAGTTAACCTTAGGAAAACAATGTGGAAAATCAGTGTTGAAAAACAGTGCTGAAAAACAATGCGAAAAACAGTGTTTGAAAAACAGTGTTGGGAACAATGTTGAAAACAGTGGTGAAAACAATGTTGAAAAACAATGATGAAAACTGTCTTTGAAAAACAGTGTTGGGAACAATGTTGAAAGCAGTGGTAAAAACAATGTTGAAAATGAGTGTTGGGAAACAATGTTAAAAAACACTATTTTTCAACACAGGTTCATTCAATGATGTTGATGATACCCGGAAGTCTTGCACCGGGTTTGGAAAATGGTCTTAACACTGTTTCATAACACTGTTTCATAACACTGTTTCATAACATTGTTTCATAACACTGGTTCATAACATTGTTTTTCAACATTGTTTTTCACCACGGTTTTCCAACACTTAATTTAACACTGTTTCATAACACTGTTTTATAACACTGTTTCATAACACTGTTTCATAACATTGTTTTTCAACATTGTTTTCCAACACTGTTTTCAACATTGTTTTACAACACTGTTTTCAACATTGTTTTCCAACAATGTTTTCAACATTGTTTTCCAACACTGTTTTCAACATTGTTTTCCAACACTGTTTTCAACATTGTTTTCCAACACTGTTTTCAACATTGTTTTCCAACACTGTTTTCAACATTGTTTTACAACACTGTTTTCAACATTGTTTTACAACACTGTTTTCAACATTGTTTTACAACACTGTTTTCAACATTGTTTTACAACATTGTTTTCCAACATTGTTTAACAACACTGTTTTATAACATTGTTTTTCAACACTGTTTTCCAACACAATTTTTAACATTGTTTTCGAACTTTGTTTTTAACACTGGTTTCCAACACTTTTTCCCAATATTGTTTTCCAACACTGTTTTCCAAGCAATCGCCTGGTAAACTCTTTTCAGTTCACATGTTTCACAACAAAAACTCGTGAGTGTTAAAAACACTCACAATTTTATTTATATTTTGCAAATGTTTTATAAGCAGAGACAATTTTGGTTTTGCAATTTTAAAAAATCAAGAAATTTTTAAGTAATTTCTGTTACTTGTGTGCAAAATCATTTTATGAAATGGAACCGAAAGTACGCGCGTAAAAATCTTTTTCTGTATACGACTCACACACGAAAGATGACTTTCAATTCGTCTTAAATTCATGGAATAATTGTTATACAAGTTAAACTGATTTTGATATGCTTCCATACTGATATCTGTAAAGGTATGAGATTACTAGACACAACCGTTAAGGTACTATTTTTTTCCTTGCTAGACTAGGTACTTTCCAACACTGAAAAGTTTTGTAAACAACAAATACAAGTCTTTGATAAAGGACTCACATACATATATTAACCAACTGTACGGTCTAGAGTTGCCACAACTGCCGAAACAACAACTGTATTCTCTCTCTCTCTCCCCCTACAAACACCCCTTTACCTGTATTTTGTTTTAATTTTTTGAAAACGCAGAAACTAATCAACAGTACAATTTTTTTTTTCTTTTTATATTTTTAATTAATTTTTAGTTATAATTATTTAGTTTATGCGTTTAACGTAACTAAGAGTAGGCTCTCTCTTTCCCTCTCTCCGCCCTCTCTGTATTATGTAGAACTTCCAAAGTGTTCAGGCCAAAAGTTAATTCCCCCTTTTTTAGATATATATATATACATATATACATAGATGTATATTTTAATATTTGTATATAATTGCTTACAAAAAATATTGGTTTTTAACAACCTTTACTCTGTGACACAACGAATATAATGAAATTGTAATGATTATTGACTGAGATAAATGGCAGCGAATCTAACTATATTTTTTGATACTAACTACCCAAATGAAAAATGTTGTATATATATATTGTATTTTTGTACCCCCTAACCCGATATATAGCTTTCTATATGTGCCCCAAAAACCTTTTACTCGAATCGCATGTAACCCAAAACAACGAATATTTGCCCTAAGCTTAATATAAATGTCGATGCTAGTACGTAATTTACATATATAAACAAAATGTTATTAATAACAAAAACAATTAAGTCTGCAAATCCCTTTTTCGAATTTCTGGTTTGAATTTATTGCACACAACAATTTTTTTTTGTATAGATAAATATGCGGAAAAATTCTGTGAAATGGCAATTAAATGAAACCGAAACTGAAAACTCGCAAACTTTGAATGTATGTGCAGCTATATAGGCTAGATATATATACAAATATATATATATATATTTATCTTCATATGTATGACTAAATGATGACTGCGATCACCATGTTATTGACTAATCCAGCAAAGGCAACTAAACTATTTATATTTATCATATACGAAAATAAAAAAAAAAAAACAAAACAAAAGAATACAAATATATCAAAACATTTGTTTGTTTGGCTGGCATTTCTTCAATTGATTCATCATCACTGGCCCAAAATAATGACCCACTTTCCCGTGCCGTGAATCAAGTACCTGGCTGCTGGTTCTACTCATTTCTTTGCTTGTTATGGAGGGGCTGACTAAAGCTAAGCGTCAATTGAAAGCAGAGCTTCTCTTTACGTTAGCCACAATTGGTGTTATATCAACTTATGCTAGCACTTAGTCAACTTCTCTTCGTCTTTTGTATGCAAATGAGCCGCGACGCACAGTGGAGAAAAACAACAAAAAACAACAAAAAACAATGAATTATTAGGCAGCATGAAAGCCAAGGCGCGAAGGATGAGATGGCTCCTTAACGCCAATAACAAGCTCTCGCTAAACAAGTAAGAAAGTCGATCAAGACTGTAATATACTCTGTACTCTGGAATCAAACTGAGTAAGTACTGCCCAGCGTAATTGGGGCAAGTGCTGCCCAGCGTAATTGTTTGTTTTGCTTATAACTCGACTATCGTTCATCTGATCTGGAAACGATGTATGGGGGCTCGATAAGTAATGATGAGTAGAATAAATGTCAAGAAGGTTTGAACAATCTATCTTAAAAACTATGGGAGATTTAAGGTTTTTTTCAACTCTACTATCGGTTATCTGATCCAAAATCGATCTATGGGGGCTCGATAAGTAATGATGAGTAGAATATATGTCTTAAATGTTCGAACAATCTATCTTTAAATTTGTGGGAGATATAAGGTGTCTTTAAAATTGCGCGGAAGTAAGGGGACGTGACAAAAATCAAAAATAAACTTGATCTGTCTGCAAATATAAGGAGATTATGTTTCATACACACATACGGACAGACAGACATGTCTATATCGACTCGGCTGTTAATGCTGATCAAGAATATATATACTTTATTGGTTCGGAAATGTTTTGTTCTGTCTGTTATATACTTTTGCACAACTTCATGATACTCTTTTTACCCATTTTTATGGGTATAAAAAAGTTCTTGAATACAGCATGACTTCTATTCACGATGTATATTTTAAACACGCGCGAATCACGCACGGATCACAGATGCAGACGCACGAAAGTCTGTATTTTCTCACGATCATGTCGTGACACGGTTAAATTTACGTCACGATTTACGTCAAAACCATGTTTTTTAAACTTTCCTCCATCATATCTCAAAAGTGGCTTGGCCGATGTACTTTAAATTTATATGGTCTACTCAGTACATCTAGACCAGTGTAGGGCGCGTCCGTATAGCGTGTGCATATGAAAGGCCGCAGTCGCAGCGACGTTGCTCACATACAGCATACGAACGTTTCGCTGCTGTCGACTTCGTATCGGCTGCAACGCACACATACAAAGCTAAAATGTGATTGTATTGTATGCCCTACACTGATCTAGACGCATCCGAAAAATTTGAAAATTAAAATTTTTTTGTATCAAAAAGTTGACGAAAAATACTCGAAAATCTGACTTTTTTTGTCCAATCCAATCCGGTTTTTGTTTCAGATAAGCCAATCAGCAGTTATCATGGAGGAAGTGGGCGTCCATTTTTTCGAGCCGGGTGTTTTCGGATCACTTTTACTTTTGTTTTACAGAATATTTTTAGCTAAAAATTAAACTGAATACTCTTGTATATGTATAAATAAATGGAAACAATTCAGAGTTCTATCGTTTCATTGGTCTTTACAAAAAAAATTCGAAAAAATGCTCAAAAAATCATTGCGTGAAACCAGAGGACCTTAAGTAGTTTTTTAACTGAAACTTTTTTCAAACTTATGTGGTCCGGTTCCAAAAAACCCGAACCGGTTCTGAATCGGTTAACAAGCTTCGATAAAAATTAATAAAGAGTAAGTCGGTGTTTTTTCCGATTTGAGGAAATTGCTCGGAAATATGGTTTGACGATCTAAAAAACTAAGAACCAAGATTCATTCTGTGAACCGAACTGGAAACTTTTCACCTTCTATAGCATTTGAAGGGTTTGCAGCCTTGAAATAAAATATGCAAGTATATTAAGCACGAATATTTATGTTTGTCATTATTATTAAAAATTTTCAGGTGTCTCATTGAGTCTAAATATGAATAAAAACCATGAAAGTTTTAGAAAAAAAATGTACAACAGAATAAGTGGTCGCTATGATATAATTTCCCGATCCTGCTAAAACTTTGAGTATGCATTTCGCAGTATCTCAGCATCTTAAGTCGAAAAATTTTATCACATTAGCTTTTCATTTTCACTTGATATTAATTAAATGACGCCAGATTGGCGATTTCGACTAGTGTGCGCTGGCGGCATTAAATTCAAATTTAAAAGTTTGAAAAAACGTTGATTTATTTCTATCGATAACCGATACTTTGCTGTATTAAAGACAGCTACTGCCTGAATATGCATAAAATATTAGTTCAAACTAAACTTGGCTTGAAACCCGCCAAATGGTTAGCCCTGGCTCTCTGCCTCTCTTTCACACACACACACAAATGTTATCGATAATTATAATTTGGGGGTGGGCCACCGGGTGCCAAATAATTGTTGCTGTTGCCACTGATGATGATGATGTGGGCTACAAATTAAACAACAGAAAAGGCCAAACCACAAATGGCAATCAACAACAAGTTAGAGACACGCCTCTGTGCCATTACATTCTTTGCCAAACTACATCCGGGCGATGTATGTGGCAGCAATGGCCTACCCCTGACGCCCAATTCCATTGCAATTTTGGGGCGTGCACAGCGACTGAAGGAGCTGGACGATGAGCATTTATGTCAATATTTGGATGTGATACGCGGCAAGCATGGTTAGTACATACGCAGAGCAGCAGGACGCCCTCTCACTATTCTTTTTTTTTTTGGCAGAACGCACCATTGTGGTGTCCGAGTATATGGGCTACTCTCTGGAGGAGCATGTGCAGCGTTGTGCGTCTCCCCTTAATCTAACACAAATCCTGCGCATCTTTTATCAGGTGGCCTGTGGCATTGATGTCCTTAGCAAGCATAAACTGGTGGTCCATAATCTGGAACCCAAGCATATACTGCTGGATGGGGCGGAAATCCGGCGAGTGAAGCTATTCAATTACGGGCTACATCATATGACCAAGGGTGGCCTGTATGTACCCTTTCCCATTGGCAATATACGTTATATGTCACCCGAACGGCTATTGGGCCTGAATGGGAATGTGAAAAGTGATATTTGGTCATGGGCCATCATTATGATTGAGCTGATATTCCACATACAATTGTGGCCCAAAATGAAAATCTCAAATATAGCCCGAAAAATACTCGCCTTCGGGCGTAGCCATAATGTGCTGGAGAAGATAGCGCGCGAGCATGAGTGCTATGAAGAGTATCAAGCCTTGGATGAGGAGCTAAGGCAACTGTTGGAGCGTTGTTTGAGCGTGACACCCGGCCAGCGGCCACTGGCCAGTGAATTGCGGTTACACCAGTGTTTTCGGCCAGCAGCAGCGGCGGAGAAGCAACAGGAGGAGAAGGCGGAGGAGGAGACGGAAGCCAAGCCTGTGCCCCTGCTAATGCGTTGTCCTTTGTCACAAATCTATCATCTCTGGCAGCTGGCTGGCGGAGATGTTCAAGCGGAACTCAAAAAGGAGGGTCTCATACGCAGCGAGGCACCCATTTTGGGATTGCCGCAAATTGTGCGTCTAAATGGCTCGAGTGTGTGTCCCAAGCGTAGTCAATCTCATCTCATGGATGATCGCGTTGTGCCTCTGAAATTGCGGGCTTTGCTACAGCGTTTGAGTCGTCTGCCCGTTAGCGTATATTTCCCCCTGCTGCACTCTCCGCGTTTTCCCTATCAATTTGCCCGCGAATTGCAGCAATTACCTTTGGTCATACGCGAACGGGACATCGAGTATCAATTTCATCGTGTACGTTTATTTGCCCGCCTGCTGCAGGGTTATCCACATACAGGTGATTTGCTGCAAAGGGAGGCTGCCGTCGATATACCGCCCCTATTGCGTGGTGCCGTTTGGGCGGCACTTTTGGAGGTATTACCCAATGCCAGCTATGCCAAGATAGATAAATTCACCGCCACCTCAACGGATCGGCAAATAGAGGTGGATATACCACGTTGTCATCAGTATGATGAGTTGCTCTCATCGCCCGACGGTCATCGTAAGCTGAAGCGTCTGCTTAAGGCCTGGGTGACGGCACATCCGCAATATGTGTACTGGCAGGGATTGGACTCATTGACCGCACCGTTTTTGTATTTGAATTTCAATAATGAGGGTAAGGATTTGGAACATTAATATATATTTAAATTAATTAATGAAATTATTTTTATTTTGTTTTGTTTTTTTGCTTACAGAATTGGCCTTTCTCAGTCTGTTCAAGTTTATACCCAAATATCTGCAGTGGTTTTTTCTCAAGGACAATTCGGCCATTATTAAGGAATATTTAAGCAAATTCTCACAGCTGACCGCATTCCATGAGCCACTGTTGGCTCAGCATTTGGCCAGCATCAGTTTTATACCGGAGCTGTTTGCCATACCCTGGTTTCTAACCATGTTCTCACGTAAGTGGTTATTGGAGATACATTTTAAAATTATTTTTTTTTTAGTTTTGAGTTTTTTCTGGGAATTGTTTGTAATAATTTAATCTAAGATAGGGAACAATAATATAATTTCCCTCTAAACATCCCCAAAAATCTTCAAAATGTGCATTTAAAGCAGCTTAAAACATTTGGGGTACATTTGTACCCCAGAAAAACTTTTAACGCCAAGTTTAAGAATATTCAAAAATCAATTACAGTATTTTTATTTACACCTCTGGTCAATCGGATAGACGCACTCTTACCTATATTGCGAAACGCTTTTTAGCTTAAATATTGGAGATAATTGAAATAATCTTATTATGCAGAAAATTAGTTAATTCAATAATCTTTCTAAATAAAAAAACCACCCCCCCCCCCCCCAAATTGGGTTTCCCCTCCCTACCAACCTTCCCGGGCGTTACACCAAAAAAAAAAAAAACATTTTTTTTCAAAAAGACATTAATAGAGGCCGGGTTTTTTTAAAAAAAAACTAGAATTTAACCCCCCCCAAAAAAAAATTAAAGGCTTTAAAAAAAACAATCGGGGGGGGCAATTGACCGGTCCCGAACGTGAAATAAAATGTTCACCGAAATCGCGCGTGCTGTGTGGCATGTGGCACCGTCTTGTTGAAACCACATGTCATGCAAGTCAAGCTCTTGCAGTTTGGGCAAAAAAAAGTTGGATATCATCTCAGGGTAGCGCTCACAATTCACAGTTACGTTACGAATCGCATCATCTTTGAAGAAGTACGGTCCAATGATGCCACCAGCCCATAAACCGCACCAAACTGTGTCTTTTTCTGGATGCATTGGTAGCTTTTGCAATGCTATTATCTAAAACGACAATTCTGCTTATTTACGTACCCATTGAGCCAAAAATGAGCTTCGTCGCTGAACACAATTTTTCGATAAAAAAAAAAGTGGATCTTCGGCCAACTTTCAAGAGCGCCATTCACCAAAAATTCTACGTTGCGGTAAGTCGTTCGGCTTCAATTCTTGCACCAGCTGTATTTTGAAAGGCTTCACACCTAAATCCTTCCACAAAATTTTCCACGTTGTTGAGTAACAGAGGCTCAATCGATAATTGATGGTCATCATTAACACTGGCCGATACAGCTGCGATATTTTTTTTTCAGTTCGCACTCTACGTAAGCGTGTTGGTGGTTTAATGTGCAACAATGTAAATTTGGTGCGAAATTTAGTCACAATAGCCCGAATAGCCGATTCAGTGGGTCGATTAAACTGACCGTAAAATGGAAGAAGCGCGCGATGAACTTTCTTAACAGAGCACCATTGATAATAAAATTCAA
Organism: Lordiphosa mommai; assembly: GCA_018904225.1. Taxonomy (NCBI): domain Eukaryota; kingdom Metazoa; phylum Arthropoda; class Insecta; order Diptera; family Drosophilidae; genus Lordiphosa; species Lordiphosa mommai. Next base: position 70,569 of record JAEIFT010000340.1, on the reverse strand, counting down.
TAATTTGCAAGCGTTGTTCGTTTGTAAGACGATTCATGGTTAAATTATAGACTAAACTGAAGATGTTTGACAGTGAAACAAAACACGAAACGTGCGTGAGCCGTTTAAACCAGTTTGCCAAAGAAATAGCTAAAAAAATCACCCTTTAGCTGCCATAGGAACGATCGGTCAAAAAACTAGTTCTTGTGAGAAAACCTTTTTTTATCAAGATTCCATCGTAGCATCACCAATCTTGGTATATGTTAGTTTTATATGCTTTCACATAATTCTGGAAAAATTTATCAAAATCGGTTGACCATAGCATATAGCTGCCATATAAACGGTCGGTCCAAAAATTAGTTCTAGTGAGAAAAACTTTTTTGTAATCAATGGTAGCGTCTTTCAAAAACTGCAAGGGTATTTAAAACATGTTAGCCTTCTATTTTTTTTTTTTTTTTTTTGTCTTGTTTCCAATGGTAACGTCATCCAACTTGTCATTTTATAATTTAATTAGCAGCTACCTCATTCAGCTTAATTTTTTCAAAATCGAATGACTTTATAGCAGCGAATAATACCGTTACCGGAACCGTTAACCGAAATTAACCGATTCAAGTCAAGTACCGGTATCGAAACCGGAACCGATATTAAAATTTGTTTGAGAACCGAAAACCGTTAACCGTTATAGTAGGAACCGATAGAACCGGAACCATACCGAAAGCTGATACTGTTTCGGTTTCTTATTATTTATTAGATTGATTCTTGATTATTTCAAATATATATTTAAACTGGTAAAATAGCAATATATACACTCAGGAAAAAGTCTGACATTTCAGAAATTTACCCTTCAAGAATAACAAGAATCAAATTCTCTTTTTTCGATAAATAAAATGTGGAAAAAATGATAAAAAAGCGGAAAACTTTGTTATGGTAAATTTAAGCCCTCTTATTAAATGTAAAGGATTTCTTAGTCTTAGAATAATTTTCTCTTAAATATAGAAATGTTAGAAAAATGATAATATAACTTTAAGAATTGAAGTTTCGGAATTTTAATCAAATTTCGACAAAAAAAAAATGAAGTTTAAATATTTCGAAAATTGTAAAGTAAGAAAAAGCTTAGGCAGATTTTAGGTCTCCAGCTGTTTATTGTGTTTTTAATAGCTGATATATCTGATAGTTTAGTATTTTACTATTTTCAGCGGAGATACGGCAGATTTTACTTCGGATTATTTCGAACCATTATTAAGAAATATTTGTCCAATGAGAAATTTCCGTAAAACGAGTTTTTTTAAGCTGTTTTTTTTGTGAGTGTGGGGATACCACTGGAAGCGTTTAGCGAAATTGTTAGTCCAAAAATAAAAAAGGTTACAAATTGTAACATTTAATCAAACCGTTTTTCATGCGGCATGTTCTTAGAACACAATTTCTTTGTTCTATTACATCCATTCATTTTTTTGGATATCTTAAAATAATAATTTCAATTTTTGAATATTAAAAAAAATACAAACTCAGTACTAGTACCAGGTATACCGAAATAAAGAACTTAAAGTAAATCGAAATAAACTAAAAAAACGAAATAGAACCTTTAACCAGAAATTCTCATTTCGGTATTACACAGAACCGGTACCGGAACCGATATTCGTTTCGGGATTAATCCCTGCTTTATAGTATAGCTACAATTCCTCCGATTGGTTTCAAAATTGGTCTAAGTGAAAATAACTTTTATATTTTTAATGTAGTAGCGTCTCAAACTTTGTATTTATTGATTCTATATGCATCTACACAATTCGGGGAAAGTTTGCCATAGAAACGATTGAACCAAAAGTAGTTTTAGTAAGAAAAACTTGTTTGTTTTCTATGTTAACGTCTTTAAAATTGGCAATATATTATTTAATTGGCATCCACATAATTATTGGGTTCTAAAACTCAGCAATTAGAAATATTAAATGGTATCAAACAGTTTTGCAAATTTGTTTAAAATCGGATGACTATATGTAATAGCTGCCATAGGAACGATTGGTTGTAAAATAGGTCTTAGTGAGAAAACATTTTTGCTTTTCAGGCTTTCTCGTTTCTACAAATTTTTGTTGTTTTTTTTGTCAAAAATAAAGAATTAATCATTACTCTTTTTATTTAATTTTTCAGATGTCTTTCCGCTGCATAAGATTCTGCATTTGTGGGATAAACTCATGTTGGGTGATAGCTCCTATCCATTGTTTATTGGCATAGCCATATTGAAGCAATTGAAGAGCACATTACTTGACTCTGGCTTCAATGAGTGCATTTTACTCTTTTCGGATCTGCCGGATATTGTGATGGAGAGTTGTGTCATCGAATCGCAGAAAATGTATGAGGCTACGCCCAAGAGTATAACACATCGTCAGCATGCCCTGCGCAGCCAGCAGCCACAGCCTTTGGTAAGCGAGTAGTTTCATCATCATCAACTCCTTCTTTATTCATATTCCTTCTCTTCTAGGACATTGGCTTGACCGATGTGGAACTTAAGCATTTGCAGGCCGAGCAGTGTCCTCGGATTAGTGCCAAAGATGTTCAGCAATTGTTGCTTCATGCACCCAGTGAATTGGCATTGATCGATTTGCGCAGTGTGGTGGAATATGCGCGAGTTCATGTGCCGCATAGCCTCAATATACCATTTGCCACCATCCAGTTGGGTGATCAACGTTTGGAGGCACTAAATGTGCCGCAACTGGAGTTACAGTTGCGTGGACGCATTGTGGTCTGTGTGAGCAATATACATCAGCATGCCATCGAGGTGAGTTCTAATTAAATTGGTATTAACTCTTTTTAAATTATCATTCCCTTTCTCAGTTCTCGCATTTCCTGGTGGCCTGTGGCGTCTTGCGCACTTGCATTCTACACAAGGGCTTCAATGTCCTGCACTCAATTGAGCCAAATATACTCATCTCGAATTGAGCCAACAACAACAACAATTGTTAAGCTGTAAATTCTGTATTTTTTCTCCAATTTTTGTGTTCGCTTTGCCGATCTTAAGCTTAAGCTCAATGTAAATGGTAATAATCTTTTTTATGATATACTTATGTGTATATATATATAAATAAATAAATATATAGTTATATTATATTACTGAAACATATAAACAGATATTTGTATGTACCAAAAACGACTTGAGACTTAACGTACTAACCCACGGCCAGGAGCTTTAAGGTAATGATCAAAGGCAACGCCATTGCAACATCAACTCATCCTTATTGGAAAATCCGTACTACTGTGGCTTTTACCGTTATGAGGTTTTTTAAATCAGGCTTAAACCGGTTGGGAATAGCTTATAACAAACCGATTCGGAAACAGTTTTGAACCTGGAAAATGTCCACAATCAGCTCGCCGGAAGCAAAAGCATCACCAAAAAACAACAACATGTGCGAGCAAAAGAGATAGCATGATCGCTTTTATTAGATTACAAGCGCCGCTCTCTGAGCTAAATCGTTAAATGAGCTTGAACTTTTATTACTCGTGCGTGCAAAAGGTCTTGCTCGTTTTGAGTTAATGTCCAAAACAAGGTGGTATCTTATCTGATGTGGCGTTAACTTGAATGTGTAAGTTCAGAGCTTTTGTTAAATGCTTTGAAGAGTGAGACAGACAATGTTGCATGAATTGCCAACTATCAGTATGTAAGGTATATGACCGCCACACCATGTACATTGTACAGTTCGATCTTGGTCCAAACGAGCATTGCCGAGTGATGCCAGCTACGTGGGTTGCTATTTAAGTTTCTGGCCTAGGTCACTTCTAGCCATTTTAGGACCAATTGACCTTTTCCCAAAAAAAGTTTGGACTTTTATCGATAAAGGCTCCATACAACTCTTTCATGTGGGACCACCTTTGATATCGATTAACGATTAATCAAAAACTTACCTCGGCAGAAAAATGGAATTAACTCGTGAACATTTTCGTGCAATCATTTTTCACAACTTTCGACGTGGATTATCACGACAAGAGTGCAACGATGTACTTAAATCTTTGTATGGCGATGAAGCACCATCCTAAAGCGCTGTGAAAAATTTGTTTAACGACGAAGGTCGTCCAAAAACAGTCGTTGTGCCAGAAAACATTGATGCCGTGCGTGAACTGATAATGCAAAGATCGTCATGTGACATACCGTCAGATAGAGGCATCCTTGGGCATTTCTTCCACCAGCATACATTCGATATTGCATGAACACCTGGGCGTAAAAAAGGTTTGTTCTTGTTGGCAATCGCTCAAAAAAAAGCTCGTGTGGATTGGTGCAAAGAAATTTTGAAAAAATTTAATCGCGGTGTTTCAAAAGACGTTTATAAGATCGTCACAGGTGACGAATCATGGATCTATGCTTATGAGCCCGAAACAAAACAGCAATCGACCGTGTGGGTCTTCGAAGACGAGCCAAATCCAACGAAAGTCGTTCGTGGAAGAAGCACTTCGAAGCAAATGGTCGCCTGTTTCTTCGGTAAAACTGGTCATGTGGCGACTGTTCCGCTTGAGCAACGTAGGACGGTCAATTCTGAGTGGTACACCACAATTTGTTTGCCTGAAGTCTTCGGAGAAATTCGAAAAACGAACAAGAGAAGACAGATCATTGTGCACCATGACAATGCGAGCTCTCACCTTTTTGACCGCCCAAAACGTCGAATTGATGGGTCATCCGCCGTACAGCCCTGACTTGGCACCCAATGACTTCTTTTTATTCCCGCACATCAAGGGAAAATGCGTGGTCAACGATTTTCGTCGCCAGAAGATCTGTTGAAGAGTTCAAAAACCATGTTTTGGAGGTGTCTCAATCGAGGTGGAAAAAGTGCTTCGACAATTGGTTTGAGCGCATGCAAAAGTGTATAAATCTTGCTGGAGAATACTTTGAAAAACAATAAAACCATTTTTGATCATAAATATTCGCGTTTTCATTATTAGGCCAGAAATTTCAAATACGTCTTCCCATTTGAGTAACGTACGAAGGGCACATTACCAACCATGATTTCTTTGTTAAAGTGAGCTGATCAGATTTAAAAGTACATTCCATACGCTATGTAACACTATGATTGGTTGAAGGATTTATCACATATGTAGATCGCCAGCTGTGATCAGGAAATGTCCCTATCCTTCGTAGTATCCTGGGTCAGAATTTTGTCCTTAAAAAAATTAAAACCATCATTTTGATAACTTTGAGATTTGGTTGAAAACGATTCGATGACGGAGTATCCTTTGGAACGCCCGCTCTGCCGTGAAGTAAATAAAAAAAAAGTGGAACCATTTTTTGTTTTCTAACTTTTCGTACTTTCTGTAGGTTTTTCCTTTTTTTTTTTTATTAATAATTATTTAAAAAAAAAAAAAAAAAAACTTAAACTAATGCTTAAACATAAATACATACCAAATTTAATGAATTTTATGCATAATTTACTTGTAATTGTAGGTAATTTTTTCTCTTTTTGTTGCCATTTTGTTTTTTTGTTTTAAGAGTTAAATGTGTGTGTGTGTGTGTTAATTCGATTTAAGTTACAGTTGTTTTGCTTATCGCTTCTTGTTGAAGTTGATCTTCTATATATATATGTATGTATGTAGTATGCATGTATCTATATAGAAGATGATTTCATGTCCGTCTGGTGCTGGGTTGGCCTTTAGGTGAAAGGGTATTTGGTTTGTCTATTATTTTTTTTCTTTTTGCTTTTTGGTAAAACGGCCGGCGGCGAGCCAAAAGGAGGAGGGGGACAGACACCAAACCGATCCAGCAGCTCAGTCAATGCGCCGCCGCCAGATGGGGCGCCTCCGACTTACAAATCAGTTTTAGTTTTAGTCTATTTATGCATGTATGTATATGGTATATATATATATACTATGTATGTATGTGCTGCTCAAAGGATATGTGTGATGCTTTATATGGGCTATTGCTCTAGCTGTGTGTGCAGGGGGGAAGAAAGGGGGCAGATGGATATTTAAGAAAAACCAATCGACTTAGAACACAACTTCTTCTTCTTCTTCTCTCACAAATCCTATCTATTTTGTGGGTATAAAACGCGCCTTGACCGCTTGACCCATGGGCAGATGTAGATGCTGTTGCTGCTGTTGCGCCTGCTGCTGCATATGCTGATTGATCTGCTGCTGTATGGACAGTCCACTGGCACTGCTTATGATATGCTGGCTATGGAGCGGCTCATTGATTTCAATTTTAATGGCCGTGGCGGACAATGATGATTTGTTCTTATTTTTGGGCGGTCGTCCACCTGGAGGAGAGAGAGAGAGAGAGAGAAAGAAGTAAATAAAATGAATTAATGAGCAAGTGATTTCTCCAGAGCTGCAAACCATTATTATTTAGAGCTTGATTAACTGAAGTTGGTGGCTAAAACGAAAAACACGGCATGGACAAACCGACCTTATCTCTCTACATATAAAAGAGTTTGTTCTCACTGACTGACTGACTGATTCACTGATTGGCAATCAACGCAGAGCCTAAACGGTAAGATATAGAAAGCTGAAATTTTCGCAGAAGTTTCCTTTTGAGTTGAAAGTGGGCACTAAGGCGGGGTTTTGGAAAATTCCAACCCTAAGGGGTGAAAAACTACCGGAAAAGCTACTATGGGGAAAATTTTGTTTTTAATTCGATTGACTTGAAAATTTGTTTGTAAGTAAAGTAAGCGAAATAATTGGACACCTGTTTCCCAGATTTCGGAAAATCCGCCCACAAGGAAAATGACCGGAAAATTCTCATGGAAAAAATTATTTCTCATCCGATTGACTTCAAACTCGGTTTGTGAGGATGGTAAGCAGAATAATTAGACTTGACGTTTTCCGATGTTGGAAAATCCGCCCGAAAAGTGGGGAAATTCCATATGGAAAAAACTATTTTTCATCCGATTGGCTTCAAACTCGGTTTGTAAGGATAGTATGCTAAATAATTAGGCATGTGATTTTTTGTTGGTGGAAACTTTACCCACAAGGAAAATGTCCGGAAAATTCTATATGGAAAAATCTATTTTTCATCCGATTGACTTCAAACTCGGTTTGCAAGCATAGTATGCAAAATAATTAGACATAAGAATTTTCTGATTTTGAAAAATCCGCCCGAAAAGTCGGGAAATTCCCGGAAAATTCTATATGGAAAAAACTATTTTTCATTCGATTGGCTTCAAACTCGGTTTGTAAGGATACTATGCAAAATAATTGGACATGAGATTTTTAAATAATGGAAAATCTGCCCGAAAAGTCGGGAAGTTACCGGAAAATTCTATATGGAATAATCTATTTTTCATCCGATTTACTTCAAATTCGGTTTACAAGCATAGTATGCAAAATAATTAGACATGTGATTTTTCGATTGTGGAAAATCCACCCACAAGGAAAATTGAGGGAAAATTCTATATGGAAAACACTATTTTTCATCCGATTGACTTCAAACTCGCTTTGTAGCGATAGTATACAAAATAAGTTAACATGAGATTTCCGGTGTTGGAAAATTCGGCCCCAGAGTGGGGAAATGCCTGGAAAATTCTATATGGTAAAACCTATTTTTAATCCGATTGGCTTCAAACTCGGTTTGCAAGCATAGTATGCAAAATAATTAGACATGTGATTTTTCGATTGTGGAAAATCCATCCACAAGGAAAATTGCCGGAAAACTCTATATGGAAAACACTATTTTTCATCCGATTGACTTCAAACTCGGTTTGTAAGGATAGTATATAAAATAATTAGACATGAGATTTTCCAATTATGGAAAATCCGCCCGAAAAGTCGGGAAATTCCAGGAAAATTTCATATGGTAAAACCTATTTTTAATCCGATTGGCTTCAAAATCGGTTTGTGAACACATTATAGAAAATAATTAGACATTTGATTTCTCGGTGGTGGAATTTCCGCCCACAGGCAAGAATAGTGGTGGGCGTATTTCGGTTTGTGTGAGCTGATCTGAATAAAATTCGTTTTGTAAGCTCTAGGGTCAGAATAAATGGAAACACGTGTTTTTTAATTTCGGGAAGTTCACTGCAAGGGTCGGAATATGGGTGCGGGGGTGGATTTTTAGCCGTTATGTGTTAAATTTGGTTTGAAAGCTCTATGGGCCAGTTAAATAGGATAAAGTTTTTAGCTTTGCGCATAGTCACCCTCAAGGTCGGATAATGGGTACCGGGGGTGGTTTCAGCGTTTGTACGCTCAATGGGCCAAATAGGTGGAAAATAATTTTCGCATTTCTGAAGGTCGGAAAATGGGGGGCGGGGGTGTGGGATCATTGCCAAACTGTTTTTTTTCATCATTTTGGCGGCTATACTGATGGTGGCGAAGCGAAGCGCGACATATAATATGAAGACGAGCTTAATAAAACTGCTATTATTATTAATTTCGCATACTTTTAGGGGTCTTGTTAACTCAACTCTAGTTCCAACTTTCAGAATAAACCCGGATACTCCAAATTCATATCAGTTTACAGGCTCTGGTGATTCCCACTTCGGTATATAATTATACTTACGCTGCCCTGTCGTATGCTGCAGTGACAACGGTTGTCCAATCATCGCCAATGGCTGTTGCGGCGCCTGCAATGTGATCGTCTTTTTCGAACGTTTCGGTGGCGGCAGCTCATGATGCGAATGATTGGTGAGCAAATGCTTGGACAAATGTTGACGCACCGCAAACGATTCCGCACAATTGGCCACCGGACAATTGAGATAACGTCCCTCGACATGTCGTTGCACATGCTTCTTAAGCAATGACTCCTGATTGAAGCTGCTGGGGCAGATATCGCACTTGAATTTGAATTCATCGTGCATTTTCAAATGCTGATCCAGATGCGCCTGCTGTAAGAATTTCTCATCGCATTTACTGCACTCGTAGGGGAAGGCCAAGCCGTGGGTTTTCATATGCGTATGCAGTTGGGATTGCAATTTGAAATTCTTCTCCGGACAACGGGGACAATAGTAGCCGGTGACGCCGGCATGGGCCTGCAAGTGCTGATTAAGTGAGGTGACTTGGGTGAATTTTTTACTGCAAACATTGCAGCAATATTGCTGCACCTTATGATGCGATTTCATATGATTGTTGAGGTTGGTGACCTGCAAAAAAGTGTAAGAATGGTGGGTGGCATTAGAGTAGGTATTTATGTGTATATAATATCAGAATAATTTAAGTACTTTCTTTCTTCCAATGCTTTTCGATCGGTGTTCGTTTGAATTATTTTTCATATTTTAATTCTTAATTTAAGATGTTTCCCATTTTCTCAATTAATTGACTCCTCTCTTGCTTTCTTCTTTTGCGGCAACTTTTCTTTTTCTTTTCCTCTCGAATTTGAAGATTCAACTTATTTTACCCTCTCTGGACATGCTTGCATTGCTGCTTATGTATACTTGATTGGAGATTGAATTCGCCAGTCTCGTCAACCTGGATATATTAGATATTCTTTTTACTTCACTTGGTATCAGAGCACGCAAATAACAATTGACTCTTTCTCTTTGTCTAAAAATATATCTTATTTATCAGAGTTAACCGTTCTCATGGTCTCTTGAATAAATCAGTCTGCGTTCAACCAACAATCGGTTTACTTATTTCTCTTTTGCTCTGGGTAAAAGCTGACCGTTCTGCAGCGACCAAAGAATCAAAAAGTCTTTTCGCGTTTGTATGCGAGTGAGGCGTCTGTTTAGGCCTGTCACTTGCCTTATTAGCAGGGAATCAAGCCGAATCGAATTTCGGTTCTGGTACGTACCAAAACTAATGTTTCGGTAAAAGGTTCTGTTTAGGTTCTAGTTTATTTCGGTATTCGGTACCTTGGTTTTTATTTCTAAATACCGGTACGTATTGGTATGTACCGGTATAATCTAAAAATCCTACAAAACAAAATGTAGTTATCAAGAAGGAAAATGAAACATAATAAACTTTACCCCCGAATTGGGTCGTTTTTGGGTCGAAAGCGATTTGTAGAACACATGAGATATACTTTATAGGGTCGCAAATGTATTCTTCTGGCTGTAAAAAACATTTGCACAACTTCATGATAACCTTTTTATCCATTTTAATGGGTACAGGGTAAATAAATCAGGGCTGCAAATCGGTTTTGAACTGAACCGGTTCGAACCCGGAACTCCGACATTTCTTTTACTGTGAAAAAATATCTGAACCTGAACCTGTTACGAACCAAAACTTTCGGTTCGGTTCAAAAAAAGTTACAAGTCTTAGTTAAGAGGACATTTTATTGATTAAAGAAGAAGCGTAGACCAAAAATTGCTCGAAGAAATAATACTTATAAATTTAAAATGAAAATAATTGAAAATTCAGAAATTCTGTATATATTTTTAACGAATTTATTACTCTTCTTTACAAATTTGGTAAAACTTGGGACGAACCAAGCTTCGAACCAAAACCTATGCACAAAAATCTTGAACCTTAAATTTTTGAACCTCAACCATTGGTAAATTTGGCAAGCCCATAATATATTGCGTCTAAATAAATATTTGGGTTTGCATTATTAATATAATTTTATTTTTTTGAAAAATTCAGTATAACCTAACATTTGTAAGTTTTTGCTAACCTTTAACCTGCGTTTTACCCCGAGGAAATCCCAGATTGAGGCAATAAAATTGAAATAACATAAAAACTCAAAACCGAAACTGTACCGGTACAATGTTTCGAATCTTTTCGGTCATTTCAGTTCCAAAATAAAGGTTTCGAAATACCGGTTCTCAAAAAAATAAAACGGTTCCGGTTCTGAGTTTCATCGGTTCTTTTCGGTATCGGTCCGGTTCGGTTCAGTCAGCCCTTTTCAATCTTTTCTAATTTTTCTTACTCTTCTACCTTACTCTTCTTTTAAAACTTTATCGTTTTTTGTGGGGTACTTCTCCTTTTACTTTCTACTCCATATTTATTTATTATTTTATTATTAATTAGTAGGCGTGAAATTTAGGGGAATGCATTCAGACGTCTTAAACGAATAGTATAGAACATGGTGGAATTATATAAGGTGAGGTCAGTAAAGTAAGCTGCCTCTTTTTGGGGTACCTAGTGGAGTGGTGAAAAGCAGTCTGTCTGAATGGTGAAGAGCAGCGGCTGTCAATGTGTTAGTGTTCATTGGTACACCGCTCGCATGGTGCATTTGTGTTGACTCTACCTTATATTATTATACCATGGTATAGAACAGTGTTTGTCAAGAAGAGCAAGGCGAAAAGTGAGAGTGTATTGGTATGCGAATATAATGCAACGCAAAGCGGCTCTGACCTATCTCGTTGAAGGCTAGGCAGCCACTGATTGACTTAGCGGATTTTTTTGCTTTCTTTGCGAAAGAGTCGACTTGTGTTCGGCTCGCAGCAGCTATCGATGACAAATAATGGTATAGAAATACTTTTAAATCTCTCGCCTAATAAGAAAACTTCATGAAGTTTGCTTCATGGTGTAAATCCCATCTAAATCACACAATACATTTACACTCTTTCTGTCCTCTCTTTTTGGCGAACCCAGTTTAAGTGTATATCGGCTTTCTGTTGTTTATATTATTATGTTCTCTCCCATTTAACCGTTTCTTCGACTAAAGAGCTTGACAATAATTTGTATGCCTTCATCTTTTAACTATCCAGATTTTGTATCCCTTATTCTATTTCATTTGCGTCCACCATTCTCACCTGTGCAAAACTGCGTCCGCATTCCGGCTCATTGCATACAAAGGGACGCTCGCCGGTATGAAGACGTCGATGATTGTTCAGATTTGTAATTTGCGTAAACGTTTTGCCACAGTCCACGCACTGATACGGACGATCGTTTGTGTGGATGCGTTCGTGATTGCGCAAATTGGCCGCTTGTGTGAAGCCTGTTGATAGGTCAATGGGGGGGATAGAGACGGTGAGAAGTTAGATAGTAACGGCAAACACGCCCACCCACTCACTCACCTTTGTGGCAAAAACTGCACACAAATTTACGCTCCGCCGAATGATTTCGTATGTGCGTCATGAGCGAGGATTTGCGGGAGAAGGTTTTGTTGCACAGCGGGCAGGAGCCCTCCTCGTTGAATATCAGATCCACCTGTAAATATAGTAGAGAGGGAGTTAAGATTTTTTTTCAATTGGCAAGCAGTGTTAACATTTCGCTCTCTCTCTCTCTCTCTCTCTTTCTTGCACACACATTAACACTCACGCTCAACAAGCTGGCGGTCGACAGCGAAAAAAAAACTGATTGCAAATTTTTTTTTGTTGTTGTTGTTTGTTTATTTCGAATCTTTGGTTTTTTTTTTTGTTTTGTCAAAACTGCTTTTTTCCTATAACATTTTTGATATGTATGTATGTATGTTTGGTAGGTTTGTTTTTTGCGCACGCACACCCACACACTGAAAGCGACAACTGAAAATGAATTTTTTTCCGCTTTACACACAGAGCACAAAAACGCTCAGCAGTAGCAGGCAGCGCTGTTGACGTCGGCATCGCCGTTTGCCAGAGCAGAGCAGATATTAATGAAAAAAAAAAAAAAACACAACAAAAAAATAAGAAAAAAAAAATAAATATAAAGGAAAACAAGAAAATGACCAACAAAAGTTGCGTCAAGTCGACAAGTGAATACTCTATAGACACAGATATAAGTTGCAGTTCATTTTTCTTCCACACATATTGAGCTTGTTTCTCAGAGGGCAGTTTGCTTAAGCGAGGTTACTGTGATTCAAATCAAAATACACAAATACATGCTCAAGTCTTTAATAGTGTTTGGGTAAGGAAATCACTCTTTATAGAAAGTTTTTACTACTCAGGTACATCTGATTAAAACCGGATACCCAATATGGAAAGGTAAAATAAGTACAAATTTCGAAGGTCCGGTTCGCGGGTTTGAACCAATATTTACCAAAGGTAAAGGTTGAAAAATATGAGGTTGAAGGTTTTTGTAGAAATAATTAATTTGTTTAAAATAAAAACAAAGTGTTCCTAACCTAACCTAATTTTTTTTTTTTTTTTTTAATTGTTGAACCTGTTCCGAAACAAAACTTTTGGTCTTAGTTAATCGGGCATTTTTCCTCTAAAGAAGAAGTCGAACAGACCAACAAATACTCGAAAACATTCTACTTTAAAATTGAAATGGAAAATTAATGAAATCTTACGTTCAAGTAAACAAAAAGTACAGCAGTTCGAAACTTTTTTTTTTTAAACAATTAAAATGCTTTTCTATTTTAATTGGGTAAAACTTGATCAGAACCTAGGCTCGAACCGAAAACTTAGCACAAAAACTTTCTGAACCCCAACCATTGGTACATTTGGGTTCGTTGACTTTCAATTTTGAGTGATATTAAGCGATAGTTAGCATGTAGATACTTTACTTAAAGTTAAAATACGCATAGGAAAACACGGTAGTTAGAGCGAGAGGGACATTGGTCAAAATATAACTCGGAGAGCGAGAATGACAACGAACAGCTGACGCAGAGACGGTCCCAGCCATGGTGCAATCAAAACGGTGAAGCGAGCGAGCAAAGCGCTCTCTTCTCGGTTGACACTCGAAGCTTTTGGCTAAATGCGCAAGAGTGAGACAGACAACGTTTGCATGAATAACAAACTGACAACATGTAAGCTATCAAATGACCGCCGCACCTAGAATAGATACTCCTTGAGTTACCCCAGGGTAGAATTTTCTTTCTAAATTTAGAGCTTTTGCTAAATGCGTGAGAGAGACTGACAGTATGTGAAGTATGAAGTGGAAGCAGTAATAATTCCATCATGAGCTACCCCACCATTATAATTACACCATAATTGCAGTATATGATATGCTCTTTAAATGTGACCCTCTTGTCAATCATTATCCCTTAGGTATTTGTATAGTTGGTTATAGTGTGTTTTCCAATCGTGAAGCTCACGAGCATTTACGACGGTATTTCCACACAAACGAAGTTAAATTTACCTTCTCGTCTTATATTTAATTTCAGCTGTGTCAAGACAGAAGAAGGGTGAAGTAACATTGCTTACAACAATGTTTCTTAATCAGTTTGAAGTAAATTGATTCCCCAAGGCTATTGACATAGGTTCCATCCGTGTGCTGTTATGCGCAACGGTACTTCTCAGCTCCGTATGGGCACAATGTAAAGGGTGAAGAAATCATTACTTCTACTCAGGGAATCAAACCGAATCGAATTTCGGTTCCGGTTCCGGTTCTGGTACGTACCGAAACTAATGTTTCGGTAAAAGGTTCTGTTTAGGTTCTAGTTTATTTCGGTATTCGGTTCCGTACCGGTACCTTGGTTTTTATTTCGGTATACCGGTATGTACCGGTACGTACCGATATGTACCGGTATAATTTAAAAATCCTCTAATCCGAAGATATAATAGAAATGGTAGCAACCTACACAACAAAAAGTAGTTATAAAGAAGGAAAATTAAACATAATAAACTTTACCTCAGAAAAAAATGTCCTAATAATAGAAGAGCAAGAAGATCTTTTGATATCTGATGAAATGTTAAATACACTGTTTTCAGATAACGTTACCGATCACAATTTAACGCTGCTATTAGGTTAAGTCCATTTGGGACAATTATTAATTCATTTCCTTTGTAAATGCAAAAATTAAGGATAAATTAATAATATTTGGAATTTATTGAACCAAAATAGATGCAACGAAATAAGATGAAATTGTTATTTTTATTGAAAATTTCAGTATAAACCAGATGGTCCCTTAACTTTACATTTGTAAGTTTTTGCCCACCCTGCGTTTTACCCTGAAGAAATCCCTGATTGAAGCAATAAAAATTAAATAACAAAAAAAAACTGAGAACCGAAACTGTACCGGTACAATGTTTCGATTCTTTTCGGTCATTTCGGTTCCAAAAATAAAGGTTCCGAAATACCGGTACGCAAAAAATAAATAATAACGGTTCCGGTTACGGTTCTGGTTCTGAGTTTCAATCGGTTCTTTTCGGTATACGGTTCCGGTTCGGGTTCCGGTTTGACACCCTGCTTCTACTTCTTCTTTCCACAAATTTTGTATAAAACTTCACGTTACTTTGCAGATCCGTAAAGGGCTCTTTAAGCTTTGACGCAGATTTCGCTTAGATATTTGGCCACTATACTTTAAGTACTTTGTTAAACATGGCGTTTCACACAGATCGCTGGCACTCACGCAGATTTTCTCATTGCTTTTGCTCTTCTGAAGTGTCATAAAATATCACTCTATCCCCAAAGTAAATGCGGACCGTTCTCATTGGGTATCTTGGAATTGCGAGATCGTTCATTAAGTCCAGCGTTTTGGTTCGGGTTAAGTCTGTCGCTACAAACAGACGGGATCCAAAACAAAATACCAGCATTTGAGGCACGGTTCGAGGTTCGCTTATAAGGGTTTTGTTTTTCTGTTGTAGTTGGATTGCTTCCAATTTAAAATTTCTTGCCTACCGCTGATATAGATAGTTGCTTATTTCCTAAGATTTTAAGGTCCTTCAGGAATATAAAGCTCTCCATATATCTTTTCTGTTTGACTTCATTAAAAATCAAGGTCAAGAGTCAACTGTAGGTTGATTAATACCGAGTGATTGTTTTTTTTTTTTAAGTTTGAAAATGGTTTAAAAGAGGTTTTCATGAAATCCAGTTCATAAGGGATTACACGATAACTGAGAGAATATTTATTTTTTTCTTCCTTTGCACATTGCACTATTCGAAATTCGGAAAAAAGTTCTGGGCATTATTATTTTTAAAAAATGGTCTGATTTGTAATTTAACATTATTATTATAATTTCTATTTTTTTTTTTGCTATTTTATGTTTTTTTTTTTTTTTTTTCAAGAAAGGGTATTTCGGGTGTGTTATGATGGCCTAAATATTTTTTTCAGCTCTGTTGCATGGTGGAAAAAAAAAGACAACCAAGAACGTGCAAAGAAACAGGCAAAAGAAGAAGGACCGAGGCTATGAATGTGCAAGCAAATATATATACATAAATATGTACATATGTACACAACTACATATATGTATTATATGTGGGAGTAGCATGTGCAATGTAGAAAGAAAAAAAGAGAGAGAGCGAGCGAGTAAATAATAACAACAACAATCCTAAACAGAGGCAAGTGCAACAGCAGCAGGAGTGGGAGTGAGGCGTTAGCCAACACTGTTGCTGCTGCTGCTGCTGCCTTTGCCTGTCGGTGTATCTATGTATGTATGTATCTCATTTGCACTCACATCTTCAGAATCGTCCTGCGATTGTAGATTCTCGGAAGAACTTGATGATTGCAATTGCTGTTGTTGCTGCTGCTGCTGCTGATGTTGCAGTTGCTGTTGATGGTGTTGCTGCTGCAATTGCAGCACTGCCACAGCAGCAGCGCTGCTACCGTTCGTCAGCTGTGCCACTGTGATGGCTTCGGTATTGTTGTTGTCACCACTGGACGCTGCTGCTGTTGTTGTATTGGCTGAAGCGGCCGCTGCCGATGCGGCTGCTGCCACGGCCGCTGTTTGATGGAAATTTGAATTGTTTGTCAACTGTTCGGAGCAGCGTACGCACGTGGGTATGCTATAGCCGGGCACTTGGAATAACTGTAAATAGAGCGAGAGATGGAAAGAGAGTGAGAATTAACCAATTAGGTTTGGACCAACAACAACAACAACAACAAAAAATGGAAAGTCAGATATAAAAGAATGTAATAATTATTTTTACCCACCTCCCTTTTCTCTACCCCCCACCCGCCCGACACTCTCCGGTTCCCCCTAAAAATAACAATACACACACACACACACATGCACTTACAGCACATATACAGGCAAGTCCGCTTGTTGTTGTTTTCATTTCATGTTATTTTTTCGTTTCTTCTTCTTCTTCGGTACAGCGTTTTGTTATTCTTTTGCTTTTTTGTTTTGTTTCGCCACTGCCAACGTTCGAAGACAGAGGCGTACAATTAAATGTTTGAGAGGGGTTCAATAAAATTGGGTGGAAATTCTGAACCGATTTCACTCTAAAAGCTATTCTGATTTGAAATCCAATTGGAAAATCGGAAAAAGGATCGTAAAAATTCATAAAATCGCGTACCGAAATGGAAACCGATATTAAATATTTTTATTTTAGAACCGAAAACTGTTAAATGTTTTAATAGGAACTTCACAAGCGTGTGTGATTCGTGAAAAAACAGTTTTATTTTCTAAAAGAGTATACTACTCCAGCGGTCACAGAAACCCAAACTTTTATTATGAAATCCAGCCCTAAAAGTGTTGTGAATCCCAAAAAGTCAGCCTTTAATTTTACTGAGCACGTGGCTTTTGGTTGTGGCAAAATTTTGTCTAAGGGTGGGTTAACATTGCCTCATTTTGAGTCAAATTTCTATTATTTTCAAGCTAAAACATTGTCATTTTCTGTCATTTGTCATTTTATGACCCAAATGAAAACCCAGCATAAGTTTAAGCAAAGTCGATGTGAAAATATTATTAAGAAAAGTCGAATAATTCGAGAATCTGCATATAAAATAAACACCATATTCATTAAGTGACCATTCAATCAGTTCGATAAAGTACATTTCTCCTACAAAGTTTCATTCCTTTGGTTAAGTTTGCTTGGGCCATTAAAAAACGGGATCCAAAAAATAAACCGAGACTCAAAGAATAAATGGGAGAATACTTCGGGATCGAGAATCAATCCCGTCCCGTCCCGTTGCCCATTTTTAAATTCAATCCCGTCCCGTCCCGATCCCGAAGATTTTTTCAGGACCCGCGGGAATCCCGAAAATGCCCATCCCGTGCCCATCTCTAGTTAACACTCACGAGGCTTTGATGTGAAACATGTTGATTGAAAAAAATGTATAAACCAAGAGAAACGCCACGGTTGGCTTGGCGATTGCTTGGAAAATAGAGTTGGAGAACACACAATGTTGGAAAACAGTATTCGAAAACAATGTTCTAAACAGTGTTGAAACATAGAGATGGAGAATTGTGTTGGAAAAGAGTGTTGAAAAACAGTATTGGAAAATGTTGATGGAAAACAGTATTGGAAAACAAAGTTCAAAAACAGTGTTGGAAAAATATGCTGAAAAATTATGTTGGAAAACAAAAAACAGTGTTGGGGAAACAATGCTAAAAAACAGTGTTTGAAAACATTTTTCAAAAAATAGTGTTAAAAATAATGTTAAAAAAATAGTGTTAAAACCACTGTTGAAACACAATGTTGAAAAGAAGTAAACTTCGAATCGAGCAGCCGTATGTCTGCCCAACTCGCGGTCTCGCACACCGTCTGTATTTTGTTTTAACTGTTTGTGCGAGCTGGCTCCGGAATTCCGTGCATTTTGTTATACACTTGAAAAGTGTATAATAATTTTGCCCAGAAGTTTGTAACGCATAGAAATATTCATTTCCGACCATTTTCCATTTCCATTTTGGAGCATTTCCTCCAAAAGTGGGGACCGTGCTTGAAATGTGTGTGTTTACCGATTTTAAGCTTATATTTATTATATTTTGGGAACTGAAACTTTTTGAATTTAGTGGAAATTTGCTCAAATTATGACACTTTAAAAATGACACCCAAGGAAAACCATAATACACCAGACGGAAATACACGCCAGTCCGTGGGATCCATGCCATCAACCTTAACCAGACGCCGCAAGACTCTTTTGATCACTTCGGCTCAATAAAAAGGTGTACTTCAGACGATTTCGCAGGAAGATTAAAAAAAGACAGCGACTCACGCAACTTGTGTGGACGGGTCGAGGGGAAGGAGGAAAAACACCAGCCAATTTGTTCAAAATCCAGGCCTTGAGAGCGGTCAAACTCTTCAAATGCTTCTTAAGACCACGAGCCAGCTTGTACTATTTAATATATTGAAACGGAACGATACAATAGAAATAATAAACAAATTTTTTAAAACCTGCAAGTTGATTTTAAAAACAAATTATGTCTTAAAGTGACCAGGGCAAGAATTAAGTTTTCAACAAAAAATCAAACAAAAACAGACAAAAGTACTAGACTTTGGCATTACGGGTAAACAAGGTCACACTATAATTTTCTTAGGTTTTACAAATAATTTGGTAATTGGAGGACGCCAAGATCTGGAATTATTTAGTTATCTTTTCGCTTTCGCGATTTTCGTGGCTACGATGGTTTAGATTGTGATACACCCGATCCCTCTGCATCGGAGGTATGCCCAGCAAAGAAGCGCAAACGTAATCCCTGTGCCAAGAAGCGCAAGCCCAATCCGTGTGCCAAGAAGCGATTAGCCCGCATTTCCTTAGTCCAAGACCTCTCAACTAAAGCATGAGCATGATAAACTTCACCAAGGAGGGGGCCAAGCTCTGGAATAAGTTATGTTTTCGGGATAAGCAACGGTTTCGCCTAATGGCCAGTAAAAGCGATGTCCGTGGCTACGATGGTTTAGATTGTGATACGCCCGATCCCTCTGCATCGGAGATATGCCCTGCAAAGAAGCGTAAACCGAATCCTTGTGCCAAGAAGCGCAAACGAAATCCTTGTGCCCAAAAGCGCAAGCCCAATGCGTGTGCCAAGAAGCGCTTAACCTGCCAAGAGTCCAAGATTTTTCGTTAAGAAATAATTGAATAATAATAATTTTGTAGAAATGTTACCAAATGGAAAGAGGCCAGAACTTAAACTGAAATGAAAAAAAATTCATTCAACTTTCTAACGGCTCATGAGCATCAAAGCAAAGCCTACTATTTTTATAATATTAGGATTAGTTTTATATGAAAAAATTAGAACCGCCCGCATTCTTTATAGAAACGTTATGTTTCGAAGAATTGCAGAGATTTGCATTTGATTTTATTATTTCGATCAGCAAGATTGAAATAGAAATCATACAAAAAAACTTGATATTGAATTGGAAATCCTATATTAAAGGTGCTCGATTGATTGGGTGCTCAAATAAAATGATACAAAACGCCATAAACTATAAAGGCTTCACTTCAATAGGTTGATTCGTGAGAGCAAATGGGATCAAAAACAATCTTACTAAACCTCCTACGGTGCAAACAGTTCGCACATCTCAGGGATCATAATTTAAAAGCATGCAGCCCAAGAAAGGTCCCACTTTTAAACACGAAACATATTTCCAAAGGAACATATAAAATGGAAAATGAGAGTATACATAAACCATCGCACAATAGTCCCAAAGTCGATTTTTTATACACTTGAAAAGTGTATATTAATTTTGCCCAGAAGTTTGTAACGCATAGAAATATTAATTTCCGACCACATAAACTATATATATTCTTGATCAGGACGACTAGCTGAGTTCATTTCCGTTTGTCCGTCCGTCCGTCTGTCTGTTTCTACGCGAACTAGTCTCTCAGTTTTAAAGCTATCGAGCTGAAATTTTGCCAGTTTTACTGCACGCAACTTTCGGAACCGGCGATCGGCTTTTGTAGGACGATCGGTAATGTTTGAGAGAAATTTTGATAGTAGCGTCCAACGTGTATATATTGTTTTATGTCACGCATGAAAAATTGATCAAAATCGGATGACTATCAATAAAACGTCGGTAAAAACTAATTCTAGTGAGAAAACTCTTTTGTTTTTTCGTTTAAAACTCCACAATGAAAAATTTATCAAAGTGACTTAGCATATAGCTGCCATAGGACCAATCGGTCGGAAGTGTTTACTAAAAGTGGTATCAATTTTTATTTATGATTTAAAAATAAATTGATATCATATTTATTTCGTAAATCGTAAAGTTTTTATTTTGAAGGTACTACAATGTATAAAAAGGATTGTGTGGTTATGTTTCTTTTTTATGTTGAAATATGTTCGTGTTTAAAGGGGACCTTTCTTGGGCTGCATGCTTTTAAATTTGATCCCTGAGATGTGCGAACTGTTTCCACCGTAGGAGGTTTAGTAAGATTGTTTTTGATCCCATTTGCTCTCACGAATCAACCTATTGAAGTGAAGCCTTTATAGTTTATGGCGTTTTGTATCATTTTATTTGAGCACCCAATCAATCGAGCAACTTTTATATAGGATTTCCAATTCAATATCAAGTTTTTTTTGTATGATTTCTATTTCAATCTTGCTGATCGAAATAATAAAATCAAATGCAAATCTCTGCAATTCTTCGAAACATAACGTTTCTATAAAGAATGCGGGCGGTTCTAATTTTTTCATATAAAACTAATCCTAATATTATAAAAATAGTAGGCTTTGCTTTGATGCTCATGAGCCGTTAGAAAGTCGAATGAATTTTTTTTCATTTCAGTTTAAGTTCTGGCCTCTTTCCATTTGGTAACATTTCTACAAAATTATTATTATTCAATTATTTCTTAACGAAAAATCTTGGACTCTTGGCAGGTTAAGCGCTTCTTGGCACAAGGATTGGGCTTGCGCTTTTGGGCACAAGGATTTCGTTTGCGCTTCTTGGCACAAGGATTCGGTTTACGCTTCTTTGCAGGGCATATCTCCGATGCAGAGGGATCGGGCGTATCACAATCTAAACCATCGTAGCCACGGACATCGCTTTTACTGGCCATTAGGCGAAACCGTTGCTTATCCCGAAAACATAACTTATTCCAGAGCTTGGCCCCCTCCTTGGTGAAGTTTATCATGCTCATGCTTTAGTTGAGAGGTCTTGGACTAAGGAAATGCGGGCTAATCGCTTCTTGGCACACGGATTGGGCTTGCGCTTCTTGGCACAGGGATTAGGCTTGCGCTTCTTGGCACAGGGATTACGTTTGCGCTTCTTTGCTGGGCATACCTCCGATGCAGAGGGATCGGGTGTATCACAATCTAAACCATCGTAGCCACGAAAATCGCGAAAGCGAAAAGATAACTAAATAATTCCAGATCTTGGCGTCCTCCAATTACCAAATTATTTGTAAAACCTAAGAAAATTATAGTGTGACCTTGTTTACCCGTAATGCCAAAGTCTAGTACTTTTGTCTGTTTTTGTTTGATTTTTTTGTTGAAAACTTAATTCTTGCCCTGGTCAC
Source organism: Lordiphosa mommai (assembly GCA_018904225.1). Taxonomy (NCBI): domain Eukaryota; kingdom Metazoa; phylum Arthropoda; class Insecta; order Diptera; family Drosophilidae; genus Lordiphosa; species Lordiphosa mommai. Next base: position 48,761 of record JAEIFT010000340.1, on the reverse strand, counting down.
TTTAAGACATAATTTGTTTTTAAAATCAACTTGCAGGTTTTAAAAAATTTGTTTATTATTTCTATTGTATCGTTCCGTTTCAATATATTAAATAGTACAAGCTGGCTCGTGGTCTTAAGAAGCATTTGAAGAGTTTGACCGCTCTCAAGGCCTGGATTTTGAACAAATTGGCTGGTGTTTTTCCTCCTTCCCCTCGACCCGTCCACACAAGTTGCGTGAGTCGCTGTCTTTTTTAATCTTCCTGCGAAATCGTCTGAAGTACACCTTTTTATTGAGCCGAAGTGATCAAAAGAGTCTTGCGGCGTCTGGTTAAGGTTGATGGCATGGATCCCACGGACTGGCGTGTATTTCCGTCTGGTGTATTATGGTTTTCCTTGGGTGTCATTTTTAAAGTGTCATAATTTGAGCAAATTTCCACTAAATTCAAAAAGTTTCAGTTCCCAAAATATAATAAATATAAGCTTAAAATCGGTAAACACACAAATTTCAAGCACGGTCCCCACTTTTGGAGGAAATGCTCCAAAAATGGATATTTTTATACACTTGAAAAGTGTATATTAATTTTGCCCAGAAGTTTGTAACGCATAGAAATATTCATTTTCGACCCCATAAACTATATATATTCTTGATCAGGATAACGAGCTGAGTTCATTTCCGCTTGTCCGTCCGTCCGTCTGTCCGTCTGTCTGTTTCTACGCGAACTAGTCCCTCAGTTTTAAAGCTATCGAGCTGAAATTTGGCACAGAGTCTTCTTTTTACTGCACCCAACTAATATGTCGGAACCGGCCGGATCGGATGACTATATCATATAGCTGCCATATGAACGATCGGTCTAAGAACAAGTTCTAGTTGGAAAAACTTTTTGTTTTCCATCGTAGCGCGCTAATCTTGATATGTTAGTTTTATATGCTTCACATAATTCTGAAAATTTATCAAAATCGGATGACTATCTATAGCTGCCATATAAAGATCGGTCAAAAATAGTTAGAAAACCTTTTAGTTTTCCATAGCTTCACCAATCATGGTTTGTATTAGTTTTATATGCTTCCACGTAATTCTGGAAAAATTTATCAAAATCGGATGACTATAGCATATAGCTGCCATATAAACGGTTGGTCTACAAACTAGTTCTAGTGAGAAAAATTTTTTGTTTTCTATCGTAGCGTCCCTAATCTTGGTATATATTAGTTTTATATGCTTTCACACAATTTGGAAAAAATTTATCAAAATCGGATGACTATAGCATATAGCTGCCATAGGACCGATCGGTCGGAAAATGTGGTTTACTAAGAAAATTTTTTTTATGGTATCAAATTTTTATTATAAATTATTAAAAAATATATAAATATTTAAAATCTATATCCTATATATATTTTCCCGGTTAAATTAGTTGGAGTAAAGTTTTTCAAGTGTATTAAAACTTCGGCACAGTCGAAGTTAGCTTTGCCTTCTCGTTGTTTTTTTTATTTCAGTTTTATTGCTTCAATCAGGGATTTCCTCAGGGTAAACGTTAGAAAAAACTTACAAAGTTTAGGTTAAGGGACCATCTTGTACATACTGAAATATTCGATAAAAATAAAAATTTCATCTTATTTCTTTGCATCTATTTTGGTTCGATAATTTCCTTTATTTTTGCATTTACAACGGAAACGAATTAATAATTGAACCATATGGGCTTAACCTAATAGCAGGGATAAATTGTGATCGGTAACGTTATCTGAACGTTTTACATTCCATCTGGGGTACAGTTTATTATGTTTAATTTTCCTTCTTTATAACTCATTTCTGTTGTGTAGGTTGCTAACCGTTCTATTATATCTTCGGTTTAAAGGATTTTTAAATTATACCGGTACGTACCGGTATACCGAAATAAAAACCAAGGTACCAATACGGAACCGAATACCGAAATAACAGAACCTTTTACCGAAACATTAGTTTTGGTACGTACCAGAACCGGAACCGAAATTCGATTAGGTTTGATTCCCTGCTTAAGAGGCATTTGGTGTTCTGTTAAAATAATTAATCGACTCTGAAAATTGAACTTTGTTTCACGAATATTTCGATTATTACATGCAATCGGATTCGATTCTTCAAGACGCATACGATTTTGATCCATTTTTGATTTATTCCTTGGCTTTATGATAAACAAGGTAATGGATTCATCCCAAATTCTAACATCTAGCAACGTTATTTACGCTGAAAAAACTCTTGATTGAAGCCATAAAAGTGAAAAAACACAAATATTCAGAACCGAAACAGTACCGGAAAGATGTTTTGGTCTATTCGGTTCCGATCGGTTTTTGAATACTGGTTCCCAAAAAGGTTGTAACATCAGATCCGGTTGTAGTTCTGGTTCCGTTTTTTCAACTGTTCTTTTACGTATGCTTTTCCGGATCGGGTTCCGGTTTGACTTCCTGCTTTGAATAAATACATAGTTGATTAAATTATTGACTTTTATTGTTACATAATGAAGAATCTTTTGATCTCTATAAAGCTAGGTAGTTGGACACCAATAACATTCTCGCAGCGAGAATTGTTTCACAATTTGAAGAGCGGCCCTCTTAGAGTGTAGGGTGACCAGGCAATACTAAATCCGAAATATACTACTTAGTATACTCAGAGGTACCTCTTCGACCCCCTTGGAGAATTTATCAGCTGTTTTTGAAAAACAATCTGGCAGCCCCATGCACATGCAAATACACAGCTTAAGTATTTGGGCTGGCCATGCCCACATTTTTGAATCGATTAAACTAACCTATTGGGGTTTCCACTTCTGAAGCTCTGTTAACTTAACATTTTGTAAGTGTTCGTTAACTGATTTACATAAAGCTAAAAAATAAAATATTTTTTCCCCTGAAACTGTGAAGTGCACAATTTGATGAAACCCCAGTTTTCCCCCTTTTTGGTGCCACCTACGCCTATGTTTTTGGTCTTCTTAGCTGCCTTGGCGCAATTTCTGTCATTTTGTTTTATTATGTATTTCTTTTTGTGTTTTGATTGCTTGGCTAGAGAGGAAGCGAGAGGGAAATAGAGACGGAGGTGGAGCAGGGGTGCGGGGGTTAAGGAGTCAAAGTGAAAAGCAGCAAAGCACAAGCGAAATGTAAAAATAATATTTTTTCAAGTTGTCGGCTTGAACAACTTTTTTTTTTTTCGTTTTTTTTTTTTTTTTGTTGTCTGAGATGGCTAAAAATAAAATAGTTTGGGGTCGCATGTGTGTGTGAGTGTGAGCGAGCCGAAGTTTGCCATCGCTGCTGTGCCTGGGGGCAGAAGAGAGTGAAAGAGAGAGAGAGTGCGAGCGAGCAATGCGCGCGCTTTTCAACCCCCACCCAAACTTAAACAATAACAGCAGCCGGCGGAGCTAAAATCCGCGCACAAATTTCAATTGTTATCACCCTCCTCCGACCGCCCCCCCCACCTCACCACCACTAATGAAAATCAATAGAAATAACAAAATATACAACTGAAAATTAAAAAAAAAAAAAATGCTTGCTTACCGTTGCTGTTTGAAAGCACAGCCTACAGATGGTATCCATGATGCTCGAGCTCCGCCAGTTTGACGGCAGCGGGGACAGCAGGGACAGGACAACGTGCCAGCAATAATTTGTGGTTGTTGTTGTTGTTGGCAAGGGAAGAAGAGAGGGGACAGGGGAAGCGTTTGACTTTACCGGTTAGCATTTACACGGGCAATAACTCGGTTGTTAAACAATATGTAATTTGTTTTTCTTTTAACTGTATTTTATACAATATTCTTTCTTATATACACACACGCACACACACATCCACGCACAAATACACCTCTTGCTGTTGTTGCTGCTTCGTTTTACCGTTTCTTGTTTATGTTTGCCTTTGCACTTGCACATGCCATGTTGTTGTTGTAGCTGGTGCTTGTTGTCTTGTTTTTGTTGTTTAATTTCTATACCTTTTTTTTGGCGTATAGGGTTACAATAAAAAAAAAACACTAGCTTTTTTCTTCTTTTTTTCCATTTACAATACACGACCGAAACCGAAGTTGTGTGTTTGTTAGTGATGGACGATATTCACATACCTGCCACTTGTACCGAGCAGTGTTGGCAATTTAGCTAGTTTCAAGTCAAAATTGGCTGACATATAAATTAAGTAATTTTTTTAGTTATCATAATAAAATAAGACAATTTAATTAATTAAGATTTCAATTTATCGACTTTTCTTTATGTCCGTCTATGCCGGTACCTTGGTTCTCAGTGCGACCGTGGTATGTGGATTGTAGTGTTGCAAAGGCTCAAAATCTAGGTTCAAGTAATAAAACGGCTATAATTTTACTTCCAGTTCGTTACAGTGGGCATATTCAATTCGATGGCATAAATACACAGAAATAACACAGGTTGATTTTTATTTTCCGATCCAGAAAATAAAAATCACTGTGATTTTTATTTTTAAAAATCAAACTTGATTTTTATTATTAAATTTTTAAATAAAAATCACTCATGAGTTTTGTAATTAATTTTTATAATAAAAATCAAAAATGAATATTTAAAAATAATTTTTTAAAATAAAAATCAGAAATAATTTTTACCAATGATTTTTAAAAATAAAAATCAAAAATAACGGTTCATTACATTTTTCCTAAGTCCATAAGAAAACAAATATATTCATATATTTGATATATTTGTAGGACATCTGCATCCCAATGATTTTTGTATCTAAAAATTTACACCGTAACCGTTATTTTCGGTCCCTGATAATTACTTCACTCGTCTTGTTGCACCGATCAATTACTCTTCTCCTGTCCCTCGTACTCGACTTTTACATACATATATTACCTTAATTTATGTTCCGCCCACATGTTTTTTAATTTTTCCAAGTGATGATCCGGGCACGTCCAGCACTGTTCAGCTAAAAAGCAAGCATAATTCGATTTGTTCATAACTTTCGTGTTTTTAACACCGATCTTAATGGACGTTTTAGATAAAATAGATAAACAGATTACATTTTTTTTTTAATTGACAAAAAAAAATGTTAAAACGTTTTCGATTTTAGTAAAAGTATCTTTGATAGTAACATAGGTATGAAAATTATTTTAAAAATAAAATGTATTCATTTAAGGCCTCTTTCTAGATGACATAAAAACTTATTTCGGCACAATACTTCATATGAATAGAAACACTTTTGAAAAGCTTTGAAAGCCGTATTATTTATATATGAAGCATAGTGGCGAAATAAATTTTTATGCCATCTGGAATGAGGCTTTAAAAAATAATTAACACATACTTCTCGTCCGTCTTAATCTATACAGAAGTAAAGATAGTGATCAACCTATTAATTGTATTTATCTTGTATCAGTTTGCGACAGCCGTCAATTCCGCTGTTTTGGTATCACTTATCACGAGTAGTTAAAAAGTAACGAGTCAAAACTGAACTCACCTTTAGAAGGCAACCAATGCGCATCGCCTTAATTTTGGAAGTCTTTGCAATTTCAATTACAATGGAAAATACAATTTGACGTTCAACTATTATAAAGAATATATTTAAAAATCAAAAACGAATATGTGATTTTATTTGTAAATACTATGGAAAGTTTTACATTTCACTTTTTTCAGCTAAACTCCACACGGACGTCCCCCCTGCCACAGCAAGAGCCTTTTTGACATCACCTGCGTATCTACACACTACATGGGTTATCTACATCTTGTCTACATCAAAAAACAAACTAAAAGTGGCCAACTTTAGGGATGTTTCTTTTGTTTAAATTTAAAATTGACTTAAGCAAGCTTACTTACATTTAATTAGCAAGTTTAATTGTAGTTTTGTTATCATAACTTTAATCAGCAACCAAATATTACATAGAACATAAAACAGCTTTGTACGGGGTGTTCCTGTTAAAGAGAGGCTTCAGTTCACTTTTAACAATGTTTAGTTTAACTAGAAGATATTCTGTAAATTTATTTTTATAATATTGAAATGGTGTTTTTTTTTTGTAAATCTAAGGACCTTAAACTTTAGATTTAGATAGATTATTTATTACATTTAGTAACCCTGATATTAATACAAAAATGCTTTACATTTTTCTGTTACTCTAACAATAACTTTTAATGTAGTGTTTGTTAATTTAATTTAATGGACATAAGTTGGTTAAGTATTATTTACATATGTGGGATTTCCACTTCTAGATTTATATATTAACATGTGTTAAAGTGTTAGTACAAATGTGTAATTAGAATTGAGTGTTTCTTATGGATAAATCCTCTAGGTTAGCTAGTTCTGTGGAATGGATACTCTTGAGTCGCTTTCTAGCTCAGGTTCCTTTTATTCTCCGTCTTCTGAGAAGTTTTCGCGCTAGTTTGCGTGGGACCTTTTAAATTTAAGTCCGTCCGAACCAGTTTTGAAAATGATTAGTCTGAAAAAATTACTTAAGTCACTTTTTTAAGATTTATTATAAATTTCTGCATTGTCGTGTTTTACGACTTTCAGAAGGGAACAGAACAAATATCAAGTTGTACTATAGTAATACAAAATATCAGCATATTTATGCTAACGAGTGCAAAGTGAAAAGACCAGGCACTTTTGAAAAATTGTGTTTAATATGTCAATTTTAAGCTGATCAGTGATCAAGTGTTATTAGAAAAGTGATCCTGTACCAAATTCGAATTCACTTTAGTGAATTACGGCCGGATCAGGCCCGTATAATTCGGTTTTCAGATTATTTTGGTATATCGGTACGTAACGGTACAAGTAATATTAAAAAATCTCTATCGATGTCTATGAAAACCATTTTGAGAAGTCGTTAAAAAGAGCCAAGTCGCCTAGGAGCAAATGACAACCCAGATATTCATAGAATGGTTTTATCAGGTACTGGGTGTGATTTCTAAGAAGTGCCGGGCAGACGCATAGAAGGTGTTGGATGCTTGCTATCTCTTTCTCATTCATAAAGCTACGCGAGAAGTCGTTGTGAAGTACGTGCATCCTGGCGGGGTCTCCCCGGTGGGCCATATAAAATTTTTGTTTCCCATCGGCGGAAAAATGAAATTTCAAAAATTCATTAAAAAAATGTTCACCATTATGAGCAACGAAATAAGGCAGACGAAAGTTAAAAAATATTAGCCTAATTCAATTGATTGACATTTGAAAGTAAACTAAAGCCGAGCTGGTCTGAAAACTGATTTGCTAAAAGTTATCGAAAAAAGTTTTTACGATCTAAAAAGCTTTTACCAAAACCTTTGGTCCGATACATTACAGAACCGAACCTTAGACTTTACGACAGGTTCGAACTAAATAAGGGCATGGGGCAGGTCCCTAAATTAAAAATCGCGCCGATCTTTGCGCGGGCCCGGTCCTTACCACTTGAGTTGGAGAATCTAGTCGGGCAAAAAAAAAAAAGGTACAAGTGTTAGGGAAGATCGTATTATTATGAGAGCAAGCCTCCAAAATCGGCAGCAATTTTTATACACTTGAAAAGTGTATAATAATTTTGCCCAGAAGTTTGTAACGCATAGAAATATTCATTTCCGACCATATAAACTATATATATTCTTGATCAGGACGACGAGCTGAGTTCAATTCCGTTTGTCCGTCCGTCCGTCTGTCCGTCTGTCTGTTTCTACGCGAACTAGTCCCTCAGTTTAAAGGCAAAGCTAACTTCGACTGTGCCGAAGTTTTAATACACTTGAAAAACTTTACTCCAACTGATTTAACTGGAAAAATATATATAGGATATAGATATCAAATATTTAAAATTTTTAAATCATTGATAATAAAAATTTGATACCATAAAAAAACTTTTCTTAGTAAAACACATTTTCCGACCGATTGGTCCTATGGCAGCTATATGCTATAGTCATCCGATTTTGATAAATTTTTTCAAAATTATGTGGAAGCAAATAAAACTAATATATACCAAGATTGGGGACGCTACGATAAAAAAACAAAAGAGTTTTTCTCACTAGAATTAGTTTTTTGACCGACCGTTTATATGGCAGCTATATGCATGCATGCTTTTAAATTATGATCCCTGAGATGTGCGAACTGTTTGCACCGTAGGAGGTTTAGTAAGATTGTTTTTGATCCCATTTGCTCTCACGAATCAACCTATTGAAGTGAAGCCTTTGAATATAGTTTATGGCGTTTTGTATCATTTTTTTTGAGCACCCAATCAATCGAGCAACTTTTATATAGGATTTCCAATTCAATATCAAGTTTTTTTGTATGATTTCTATTTCAATCTTGCTGATCGAAATAATAAAATCAAATGCAAATCTCTGCAATTCTTCGAAACATAACGTTTCTATAAAGAATGCGGGCGGTTCTAATTTTTCATATAAAACTAATCCTAATATTATAAAAATAGTAGGCTTTGCTTTGATGCTCATGAGCCGTTAGAAAGTTGAATGAATTTTTTTTTTCATTTCAGTTTAAGTTCTGGCCTCTTTCCATTTGGTAACATTTCTACAAAATTATTATTATTCAATTATTTCTTAACGAAAAATCTTGGACTCTTGGCAGGTTAAGCGCTTCTTGGCACACGCATTGGGCTTGCGCTTTTGGGCACAAGGATTTCGTTTGCGCTTCTTGGCACAAGGATTCGGTTTACGCTTCTTTGCAGGGCATATCTCCGATGCAGAGGGATCGGGCGTATCACAATCTAAACCATCGTAGCCACGGACATCGCTTTTACTGGCCATTAGGCGAAACCGTTGCTTATCCCGAAAACATAACTTATTCCAGAGCTTGGCCCCCTCCTTGGTGAAGTTTATCATGCTCATGCTTTAGTTGAGAGGTCTTGGACTAAGGAAATGCGGGCTAATCGCTTCTTGGCACACGGATTGGGCTTGCGCTTTTGGGCACAAGGATTTCGTTTGCGCTTATTGGCACAAGGATTCGGTTTACGCTTCTTTGCTGGGCATATCTCCGATGCAGAGGGATCGGGTGTATCACAATCTAAACCATCGTAGCCACGAAAATCGCGAAAGCGAAAAGATAACTAAATAATTCCAGATCTTGGCGTCCTCCAATTACCAAATTATTTGTAAAACCTAAGAAAATTATAGTGTGACCTTGTTTACCCGTAATGCCAAAGTCTAGTACTTTTGTCTGTTTTTGTTTGATTTTTTGTTGAAAACTTAATTCTTGCCCTGGTCACTTTAAGACATAATTTGTTTTTAAAATCAACTTGCAGGTTTTAAAAAATTTGTTTATTATTTCTATTGTATCGTTCCGTTTCAATATATTAAATAGTACAAGCTGGCTCGTGGTCTTAAGAAGCATTTGAAGAGTTTGACCGCTCTCAAGGCCTGGATTTTGAACAAATTGGCTGGTGTTTTTCCTCCTTCCCCTCGACCCGTCCACACAAGTTGCGTGAGTCGCTGTCTTTTTAAATCGTCTGACACCTTTATTGAGCGAAGTGATAAAGAGTCTTGGGCGTCTGGAGGGTGAAGGATCAGGACTGGGGTTTCCGGGGTGTTTTGAAAAGTGTCATAATTTGAGCAAATTTCCACTAAATTCAAAAGTTTCAGTTCCCAAAGTATAATAAATATAAGTTAAAATACATTTTCATTTTTGAAAACGACCACATAAACTATATATATTCTTGATCAGGATAACGAGCTGAGTTCATTTCCGCTTGTCCGTCCGTCCGTCTGTCCGTCTGTCTGTTTCTACGCGAACTAGTCCCTCAGTTTTAAAGCTATCGAGCTGAAATTTGGCACAGAGTCTTCTTTTTACTGCACCCAACTAATATGTCGGAACCGGCCGGATCGGATGACTATATCATATAGCTGCCATATGAACGATCGGTCTAAGAACAAGTTCTAGTTGGAAAAACTTTTTTGTTTTCCATCGTAGCGGCACTAATCTTGGTATATGTTAGTTTTATATGCTTCCACATAATTCTTGAAAAATTTATCAAAATCGGATGACTATATCATATAGCTGCCATATAAAGATCGGTCAAAAAACTAGTTCTAGTGAGTAAAACTTTTTAGTTTTCCATCGTAGCTTCACCAATCATGGTTTGTATTAGTTTTATATGCTTCCACGTAATTCTGGAAAAATTTATCAAAATCGGATGACTATAGCATATAGCTGCCATATAAACGGTTGGTCTACAAACTAGTTCTAGTGAGAAAAATTTTTTTGTTTTCTATCGTAGCGTCCCTAATCTTGGTATATATTAGTTTTATATGCTTTCACACAATTTGGAAAAAATTTATCAAAATCGGATGACTATAGCATATAGCTGCCATAGGACCGATCGGTCGGAAAATGTGGTTTACTAAGAAAAGTTTTTTTATGGTATCAAATTTTTATTATAAATTATTAAAAAATATATAAATATTTATAATCTATATCCTATATATATTTTCCCGGTTAAATTAGTTGGAGTAAAGTTTTTCAAGTGTATTAAAACTTCGGCACAGTCGAAGTTAGCTTTGCCTTCTCGTTTACAACATATTTCGGCATGAACTATTAAACTTCGACTTAATGGCAAGAAGGTTCTTTTCAAGAAACGATAATTAATTCTACCAACAAGACAGTCGAATAAAGATAAATGGGAACATGAAGTTATTTGCCCAATAACACAATCGGTTTGTGGACACGGATCCGCATGATTTGATCGATATTGGAAATGGGAACAGGCCTGATTATGTTATGGGGATGCATATCTAAACATAAAACTGAATTGCTTTTTATGATTCAGTGTATGGTCAATCCAAAAAAAATTATAAAGACATTATTCTCAGTGATCCTAGTATAAAAACCGTTACTGAGAGAGACAAAGAACCAGAGCTGTCAACTTTGAAGCATCAAAAAAAGTTGTTAACAGCGGGAAAGAAAAAGGAAAAGCTGATGGTTTTTCAATCTTTTTAAAAATATTTTATAATAAAGGGTGATTTTTTAAGAGCTATAGGAAAGTTTTAAAAAAAAAAACAATAAAATTCAGAAAAATGCATGAAATCTTTATATGAATCGATAGTACAGTCCATATAATTTATTGTTTGAAGATTATTTCATGCAAATGTTGACCGTGACTGCGCCTCAAATGGTCCATCCGCTTAGTCCAATTTTGGCATACTCTTTCCAACATTTCGGCCGGTATCTCACGAATAAATGCATCAATGTTGTCTTCCAATGCGTCAATTGAAGCGGGCTTGTCTGTATAGACATGAGCTTTAACATAGCCCTACAAAAAATAGTCTAAAGGCTTTAAATCGCACAATCGAGGCGGCCAATTGACCGGTCCAGAACGTGAAATAAAATGTTCACCGAACTCGCCTCTCAATAAGTCCATTGTTGCGCGTGCTGTGTACATGTGGTACCGTCTTGTTGAAACCACATGTCATGCAAGTCAAGCTCTTGCATTTTGGGCAAAAAAAGTTGGACATCGATAATTGATGGTCATCATTAACACTGACCGATACAGCTGCTATATTTTCTTCAACTAGTTTAATGTCCAACAATGTAAATTTGGTGCGAAATTTAGTCACAATAGCCCGAATAGCCGCTTCAGTGGGTCGATTAAACTGACCATAAAATGGAAGAAGCGCGCGATGAACTTTCTTAACAGAGCACGCATTTTGATAATCAAATTGAATAATTTGCAAGCGTTGTTCGTTTGTAAGACGATTCATGTTTAAATTATAGACCAAACTGAAGATGTTTGACAGTGAAACAAAACAAGAAACGTGCGTGAGCTGTTTAAACTAGTGTTGCCCAAAAGATAATAGCTAAAAAATCACCCTTTATATCAATGATTTCATCTATTATCCCAATAAAATTAAAATATGTGATCAGAAATTTATAGTCAAAAAAGTCTTTATATTGTTGACCTGACTGAAGACTCTCTCAACTTTAGCGTTGGACCATGGCATAGACAACATCTGTATCGCGAAAGCTACCTTCTCTAAAAATCTGTTTCTGCCAACAGATTCTTTGTTTGAAAATACTTCGCCCCAAAACTTAATAGTGTTAGCATTGCTTTCCCATTTTACTAAATGAACGTCATTATGTTGACGCTTATCTGTGCTATATTTTGTGTACCAAACCCCTCTAAAATAGGAGAAATGCTTTGTTTTTTGGTCGCAAAATATTATCGATTGAAAATATGTCTATTTGTGTTAGAATGCAGAAATTGTACGACAGCCTTAAATTGGAAAAAAAAATTGTTAAAATGTACTTACTTGTTGTAATTACTACTTGTTAATAGAAAAAGTAGTTAAATACCTAAGTTTAGGTTGCTTTATAAGCTAAAAGATATGATGAAGTAACGATTTGCTTACAAGTTTTGCAAATATTATCACTAAAAACGAAAAAAAGCTGAAAATGCTCAACATATTAAAAAAATAGAAGGCTAACATCGGCTACGCCGATGTTTTAAATACCCTTGCAGTTTTTGAAAGGCGCTACAATTGATAACAAAAAAGTTTTTCTCACTAGAATTAGTTTTTAGACCGATCGTTCCTATGGCAGCTATATGCTATAGTCATCCGATTTCGATCAATTTTTCCAGAATTGTGTGGAAGTATATGAAACTAATATATACGACGATTGGTGACGCTACGATAGAAAACCAAAAAGTTTTTCCCACTAGAACTAGTTTTTGGACCGACCGGTCATATGGCAGCTATATGCTATAGTCATCCGATTTTGATAAATTTTTCCAGAATTGTGTGGAAGTATATAAAAGTAATATATTCCACGATTGGTGATGCTACGATAGAAAACAAAAAGTTTTTCTTACTAGAACTTGTTCTTAGACCGATCGTTCATATGGCAGCTATATGCTATAGTCATCCGATTTTGATAAATTTTTCCAGAATTGGTGTCCTAACATATTACCAAGTTGGGTGCTACGAGGAAAACTAGAACTTTCTGTGACCGATCAAATTTCAGCTCGATAGCTTTAAAACTGAGGGGGGACTAGTTCGCGTAGAAAACAGACAGACGGACAGACGGACGGACGGACAAGCGGAAATGAACTCAGCTCGTTATCCTGATCAAGAATATATATAGTTTATGGGGTCGAAAATGAATATTTCTATGCGTTACAAACTTCTGGGCAAAATTAATATACACTTTTCAAGTGTATAAAAATATCCATTTTGGAGCATTTCCTCCAAAAGTGGGGACCGTGCTTGAAATGTGTGTGTTTACCGATTTTAAGCTATATTTATTATATTTTGGGAACTGAAACTTTTGAATTTAGTGCAAATTTGCTCAAATTATGACACTTTAAAAATGAACCAAGGAAAACCATAATACACCAGACGGAAATACACGCCAGTCCGTGGGATCCATGCCATCAACCTTAACCAGACGCCGCAAGACTCTTTTGATCACTTCGGCTCAATAAAAGGTGTACTTCAGACGATTTCGCAGGAAGATTAAAAAAAGACAGCGACTCACGCAACTTGTGTGGACGGGTCGAGAGGAAGGAGGAAAAACACCAGGCCTTGAGAGCGGTCAAACTCTTCAAATGCTTCTTAAGATCACGAGCCAGCTTGTACTATTTAATATATTGAAACGGAACGATACAATAGAAATAATAAACAAATTTTTTAAAACCTGCAAGTTGATTTTAAAAACAAATTATGTCTTAAAGTGACCAGGGCAAGAATTAAGTTTTCAACAAAAAATCAAACAAAAACAGACAAAAGTACTAGACTTTGGCATTACGGGTAAACAAGGTCACACTATAATTTTCTTAGGTTTTACAAATAATTTGGTAATTGGAGGACGCCAAGATCTGGAATTATTTAGTTATCTTTTCGCTTTCGCGATTTTCGTGGCTACGATGGTTTAGATTGTGATACACCCGATCCCTCTGCATCGGAGGTATGCCCAGCAAAGAAGCGCAAACGTAATCCCTGTGCCAAGAAGCGCAAGCCTAACCCGCGCGCAAGCCCATCCGTGTGCCAAGAAGCGATTAGCCCGCATTTCCTTAGTCCAAGACCTCTCAACTAAAGCATGAGCATGATAAACTTCACCAAGGAGGGGGCCAAGCTCTGGAATAAGTTATGTTTTTCGGGATAAGCAACGGTTTCGCCTAATGGCCAGTAAAAAGCGATGTCCGTGGCTACGATGGTTTAGATTGTGATACGCCCGATCCCTCTGCATCGGAGATATGCCCTGCAAAGAAGCGTAAACCGAATCCTTGTGCCAAGAAGCGCAAACGAAATCCTTGTGCCCAAAGCGCAAGCCCAATGCGTGTGCCAAGAAGCGCTTAACCTGCCAAGAGTCCAAGATTTTTCGTTAAGAAATAATTGAATAATAATAATTTTGTAGAAATGTTACCAAATGGAAAGAGGCCAGAACTTAAACTGAAATGAAAAAAAAATTCATTCAACTTTCTAACGGCTCATGAGCATCAAGCAAAGCCTACTATTTTTATAATATTAGGATTAGTTTTATATGAAAAAATTAGAACCGCCCGCATTCTTTATAGAAACGTTATGTTTCGAAGAATTGCAGAGATTTGCATTTGATTTTATTATTTCGATCAGCAAGATTGAAATAGAAATCATACAAAAAAAACTTGATATTGAATTGGAAATCCTATATAAAAGTTGCTGCCAGAATTGTGTGGAAGTATATAAAAGTAATATATTCCACGATTGGTGATGCTACGATGGAAAACAAAAAGTTTTCTTACTAGAACTAGTTTTGCACCGACCGTTTATATGGCAGCTATATGCTATAGTCATCCGATTTTGATAAATTTTTCCAGAATTGTGTGGAAGCATATAAAACTAATATATACCGAATGGTGCAGCTAAGATGGAAAATAAAAAAGTTTTTCTCACAAAAACTAGTTTTGGACCGATCGTTCCTATGGCAGCTATATGATATAGTCATCCGATCCGGCCGGTTCCGACAAATGTGCAGCGTATTTGTATTTAAGGACATTTTGCAAAGTTTGGTCAAGATAGCTTTAAAACTGAGGGAGGAGATAGCATAGAAACAGACGGACAGACGGACGGACGGACGGACGGACGGCAAATGAACTCAGCTCGTCATGCTGATCAAGAATATATATACTTTATGTGGTCGGAAATGCTTCCTTCTATGCGTTACAAACATCGTGACAATTTTAATATACCCTCTGCAAGGGTATAAAAAAAGCTAGAATTTCCGCTGCCCGCTGTTTTCAAATTTATTCCGCAGTCGAGCTTTAAAAAATGCTAAAACGGCGGGAAAAAAGCTGACGATAATTAACGATTTGCTTACAAGTTTTGTTGATATTATCACTAAAAACGAAAAAAAAGCTGAAAAAAGGTGAAAATGCTAAACATATTCAAAAAAAGCTAGAGTTTCCGCTGCCCGCTGTTTTCAAATTTATCCCGCCGTCGAGCTTCAAAAAATGCTAAAACGGCGGGAAAAAAGCTATCATAAGCTTAGCCAACTAGAGCAGGAATAACATTTCTGCAGAATAAAATAAGTACGAAATATACAACAAAAACTTGTGTTTTCTTATAGCTAAATTTTTCTTGGGCATCACTGTTCGCAGCTTAACCGCTGACGGCTTACCAACACTGGCATAGCAGCCACCATATTGCTTTTACCGTTACAAAAAAAAAACACACTTTCACATTTAATTAAATTAAGCGGCATGTACTGGTCCCTGATCATCTCGATATTATTAAGTTGCCTGAGTGGCGGTCAATGTTTATTAGCTGAGGATTGCCCGGCTCTAACTGATGGCGATAGTTTGTCGCAAACCCAATTTCTCGATCGCCTGACCCATGGCTGCCGCTATGATCGACTCGAACGTCCCATTACGTATTCGGAGACGGGTCAGCGTTTGCCGGTGGATGTGTATATGCGTGCGTACATATATTTCATGCAGAATCTCGAGGCACATGATCTGCAGTTTAAGATTTATGCATTGCTGCAAATGCGTTATCTGGATCCACGCTTGACCTTTCGCAATGTGTCGCCCAAACGGCGACAGCCCATTTTGGGGGAGCAGCAAATGAGGGACTCACTGTGGATGCCGCACATATTTCTGGCCAATGAGCGAGATTCCAGTATTTTGGGTGAGGCGAGAGGGGAATTTCAGTCCGGCCCTAATCAACTATCATTTAATTTACAGGCACCATGGAAAAGGATATACTCACCTCCATCTCACCGGATGGCACTGTCATCGTATCCAACCGCATTAAGGCCACTTTGTATTGTTGGTTGAATTTGAAAAAGTTCCCCTTTGATGAGCAACATTGCTCCACAGTGCTCGAAAGTTGGATGTATAACACCTCCGAGCTGGTGTTGCATTGGGAACAAAACGACCCATTACCTATGATCCGGCTTTGCATTTGACCGAATTTGTGTTGCAACGTTCCTGGTCTAATGAGACGGTCATAAATGCGGATTTGAGTGATTTAAGGCATGGAGCCTTTGCTGGCAATTATAGTTCACTCAGCTTCACCGTTCATCTGACCCGTGTGGTGGGCTTCTATTTGATGGATTATTTTCTACCCTCCATGCTGATAGTGGCCCTATCTTGGGTATCATTTTGGTTGCAAGCGGATCAGGCGCCACCGCGCATTACGCTAGGCACTAGCACCTTACTGACTTTCATTACTTTGGCCTCGGCGCAGGGTAAGTAGTAGTTTGTGGTTATTTTAAATTCCCTGAAATCATCATTTCGTTTCTTTTTTTATTGCCAGGCAAAACTCTACCCAAAGTAAGCTACATTAAGGTGTCGGAGGTGTGGTTTCTTGGTTGCACCATTTTCATTTTTGGCAGCATGGTGGAATTTGCCTTTGTTAATACAATTTGGCGACGCAAACAGAATGTGCCCCTCAAGAAGCTGAATAGCAAGCATATACTAAAGTCCACCCTGTCGCCGCATTTGACACGTCGTCGCAGTCATGCCCGTTCGCGTTCTTTTTCGGGCACGGCGCGTCAGGCGGATGCCAATTCTCTGGGCTTTAATAATTATCTAACCGTTAATTTACCCATACATCCAACCATAACTGAGGGTCAGGTTTTGGCTCAACAGCCGCAGCGTAGGATCAATAACAATTTTCACACTTTAAGCAACTCGGAACGTAAACTGGATATCAGTTTTGTGGAAAGTGCTTTGACAGGGATCACAACACCCGCGCATTCTGAGGAAAACTTGGAACTGCAGGAGATTGCTCCACACACACACAATAACAATAATCAGGAGAATGAAGAAACGGATGTGGATTATAATGGTTGGACCACACTCACCTCCCAGGAGATTGCCATTTGGATAGATAGTCGAGCACGTTTTGTGTTTCCTTTGGCATTTTTGGTCTTTAATATGTTCTTCTGGACTTTTGTCTATTGTATTTAAGAAAATTTCATTTGTGTTCGAATTGAGTTCCCTTTTTTTATTAATTATGTTAATTTGTCAAATTGTATGTCAAGTTTTTTATGTTAATTGTCAAATTAAGTGTGGATGCATTTTTAACAAAATTTCTTTCATTTCATTTTCAAATTTGGCGCCAGCTTTTCTTAATTGTAGGAGCCAAAAGAGAGGGGGTTACCTAAAAATGTCCTCTTCCGATATGGCAGACTTCGTTGTTGACAATAGTTGCAAGCTCAAGAAAATTTTTAGATACAGAGCGCTTCTTCATGAAGCCATGTTGAGATTTTTATATAATTGGGGGGTCGGGATCTTTTAAAAAAGTTAAGAAATGTCTGATAGGTTCGATATACATCGGATACATATAGTTTTTTAATTTATTGCGTCACAACAGTGCATCCGATTCAAACAAACCAAATTGTGAATTTACTATTTTCATGTCTTCTAACCGAGAAAAAAAATAAGAGGTACAAAAAAGATAGTTCTCAAGTACTGTTTTGGCAATCTTTAATGGTTTTTTGTCTTTTTTTCAAAGAGGGCCAGCCGATATTTTCATGAAATATTTTTTCTCCGGTTTACAAAAAATTTCCGCTCGTTCCTATAGGAGCTATAGTCATGCGATCCGGCCGGTTCCGACATATAAGTTGGGTGCAGTAAAAATAAAACTCTGTGCAAAATTTCAGCTCGATAGCTTTAAAACTGAACTGGGACTTGTTCGCGTAGAAACAAACAGACGGACAGGCGGCAATGAACTCAGCTCGTCGTCCTGATCAAGAATTAAATTAAATTTTGTCCGTTCCAATAATAAGACCGGATAGTTCTTAAACTTGGAACGTCTGGTTTTCAATAAAAGCGTACTTAACTTAAGCCCGTTGTTCTCGGTATAAGAATAAACGGACTTACCCTACTATTGAGAACGAAAAACATGGTATTCGGTATATTAAGAACGGATTTTTTTTCTGAGTGAACCTTCAAGACATATATTGTACTCATCATTACTTATAGATTTACCACACGGAACATATAAGGCATCAGCACAAAAATTCAGCACACAGCGGAGAGAAGAGAAGATCTTTTTTTGGCATTGACAAAGTTATAGAACTGCTTTGGGTCGTGCTGAAAGCTCAACTTACACCTACCCAAGTAGTCCTTATAGCAATCTCTGAATTCAAAACCATAAATTTCGATTGAGCCACCAAAAATTTGACGTAATTCATGCGGGATATTTAAAAAATTTTGTTTAGTTAGAACTTAGATGCTAGGGCCACGGTTGCCACTTAAAAAAATTAAAATGCTCCAAAAAAATTTTAAAAATGCTCCATTTAAGAAAAAAATGCTCAAAAATGGCTCCAATGCTTATACAAAATTCCAAACTACATTATGCCAAAAAAGTAAATGGAATTATGATTTTATATTTCTTCATTTAAAATTCTTTAAAATTAAACATAACAAAATCCATTTTTTTAAATTTTTAAAACTATCCGTTTTTATTTAGGCCATTTATTTGTCAGTGGTGTTACCCGAAACCCCTACTCGATTTGAAAATGCAGTAAAAAAAAACTACTGCCAATAAATAAGCCAACAAATAAGTCAGACACTTTATATTTTAAAGAAATAGTTTTGTGAGTTAATTAGCTAAAAAATAGATTTTTTTGTAAATTTTTTAATCAAAAAAATATAGAGGTTTTTCATCTTTGATCGTAGTTATAAGATATGTGGATAAATGCACAGGATATACCCATTTGAGCAAGCCTGCCTTCAGGCAGGGTTCCATAAAGAACTCTACAACGGTTCCATGTCAAACTATGGCGAAATATGTAAAACCACATCTAAATAAAAAAAGGAAAATTTGCCAATTCTTTAAAAATAATTTTCATAGCAGAAAAATTTGATAAAATATTTTCGTCTATTGGTAACCCATATTTATAATTAAAAATTAGTTTTCAGTAGCCTTTTTGGCTAATTTGTTTCAAAAAATTTAATAATTAAAATTCTATTCGACTTTTATCGTTCAGATAAGAATTGCGACCTGTATCTTGCCCCCCAAATTTTATGGAATACTTCAACTAAAAACAATTGTTTTGTATCCTTCAAATATATATTAAATCACACAGAAAATTTTGTTGAGCGTAATTAATTTATTCACTCCCAAAAAAATCTAGAAAAAAACGCCTCTCTTAGACCTCCCCTTAAAAGTTGCAAAATATCAATTTGTCCATTTGAAAACTATTGTTCTCGCTTTATCATTGCTGCCGTATGTCCGATCAGTCAGAAAATGGGACAATATTTTTTCTTTGTATGAATACTTTACGCTTTCAAAAAGTTCTTAAAATTTGGTCAAAATCGGATGACTATATGTATTAGAACTTTGTCACAGAGGGAAGTTAGCTTTACCTTCTCGTGTCGAAAATGGGCGTTTTTGGGACGGGTTGTGTTTTTATTCCATGGATCATTCCTGCATAAATTTTTACTTTTAATTCCCCCTAGGGATTAATTTTAAGCTATATTTACTTATCTGATTGTTCAATTCGATTACGTTAAATTTAAAATTTTAATATTATAAAAAAATGTTTTGCTCTGCTCAAAAAGCTCCATTTTGCAGAAAAAGACTCCAGTGCTCCAATGAGCAAAAAAAGATCCATTTTGGAGCGTTTGCTCCAAATGTGGCAACCGTGGCTAGGGCATTTCTGATCTAGTTTACTTTGAGGACATTCTATGATATGGTGTGTTGGGCGGCAATTTTTTAAGATTTACTGCTATGGAGGCCCAATTTTGCTGAAAGAGATTTTAATTATATCCACAACCATCAGCATCTACGTAATCACGTAAAGAATGTAGTTTTCCATTTTGTTAACAAAAGCTCCAAATTTAACACCGAAATTCCAATTTAATTTGAGTAAACCAAAAACAGCTGATTGACGTTGGTGGGACCGTTCGTTCAATTCGTATAACAGTTCGATCTGTTACTGTTCAAACGTTGTTGGGCGCCTAATTCAAACTCAAAGTATTTTAACATCTTTACTTATTTAAATTTTTATTGATTTGATTTTTTTGTTTACTGCTGCCGCTGTTGTTGTTGTTGTTGCTGTTGTTGTTCTTTGTGGCTGTGTCACATGTAAATATACAATTCGGGGTATATTTTAACATTTACAAAGTTTTTTTTATATATTTATTATTATTTTATTTTTGCAAGTTTTACCTTTTAGTTCAAACATTTAGTGTTTAAGTTTTTATGAATTTGAATTCATTGATAATATGTATGCATAGTTTTTTTTTTTTTTTATATTTATTACAATTACAATTACAAAAAAAAAAAAAAAACAATTACCTATATTATATATTATATTTTATACGTAGTAGCATATTTAGTTTAATGATTTATGTAAATTTACTAAGCGGGATTTACGTATAAAATATTTATGTGTGTGTGGAGTGTGTGTGTGTGTGTGTACTTGGGTCTGCCCTTAAGTATGACATCAATAATTTTTTTTGCATACATAGAAAAGAAGAATTTCTGCTAATATTATTAGTATTTAATATATGTATGTGTAGCTGTATGTATATTCGTTTGTTTAACTATTTTTTGGCGCTCAGTTTGGAAATTGTGGAAAGTGGTTTTTGTTTTTTTTTTTTAATTTCGGTTTACTTTAAGTATAACACTTGTATGCTTAATTTAAGTACGCTACATTGACTAGATATTTAATTTGTTTGAATTTGTTTTTCTATGTACAATGATAGTTTTGTTTGACTTAAGCTAAATTCGGGATGTTCTTAGGGTTCTGGGGGGGGGGCAAATACATATTCGGTATTTTTTTTATTCCTCTAAAAAAAAAAAAAACAACAAAATTGTACACCTTTATGACTAAACTCTAGGGCTAACATCTACTTAATACTGTGTAGGCTAATACTTTTGTCGGTTGTGCCGCTCCCCTCTGCTGCTCCTCCTTTAGATGCGCTCCACCGCATGCGTGTCCGTGTGCACCGCCTGCAGTTCCAGTTCCGTTTCCTCGGCCAGCGTATAGACACCCGAGGCTTGTTGAGTGGTCGTTGGTGTTAAGACATCCATCAAGGGACTGCCCAAGGTGCTATAGCCTAAGCTTACACCAGCAGTGGCTGCATCACTGACATGTCCCAAACAGCTGGTATTGGGCGTGGCCAATTCACCACCACCCACTGTGGCTGTGGGCGTATAGGCTGGTGCCGCCAAACGAGCGCCATTGGGATCCATGGTCAGTATGGGCACCAGCTCGTGATTCACATAATCTTTGAGCACCAGCGATGTGGGTGTATCTGCAAAGGGAGGAAGAAAACAGTGTGAAAAAAGCAGACAACATACACTTTCCAAATATCCACCTAGATTTCAAAAACATAAAGTTGAGAAAACGCCATTTCGTATCAAATTTTGAGTTCAAAAACACGAGAAAGCTTTTCAAAGTGCTGTACCATTATTGTGTATGAAACCTTAACATAATCTTAAAATTTCATTCCACCTTCACTTATGGTCCAGACTTTTCTACCCAGCCCGAATTTTGAATTGTTCGAGAATATGGACAAAAAAAACCAATCTAAATTTTGCCACTCTTTCTAAATCCTCAAAAAACTTAAGTCGTCCCTTGTCATCAAATATGAAACATAGCTTTTCCCTCGATGATGAAATATTGGCCGTGTTCAGCAGAAGAACTTGCTCCCTGATCAATCATACATTTTCAATGATCTTCACTGACCCAGAGCAATTTGAGCGTTTCTGACACTACTTTTATGAGCATTCACAGTATATAGTATCAAAAAGAACCGGAAAGTATTTTCATGAAAGCGGAAGGCACATAAAGTTGTTTTTATGAAAGAATAGGTTCTTGTTTTTTTAAGCGCCGTTTTTACTCCGAATATGCTCAACATGGAGCTTTTTATGGCCCGTGCTGAAAACACTGAATTTGCGATGATCCATGATTTTACCACCAGCTGTTTTAAGCGCTCCTTGGGGGGAGCATATCAGATAGAATGCTCCTTTGAAGGATACGATACCACCGTATTGATATCGATAGGCGTTTATTAGCCTTCTTGTGCACTGATTGCAATTATGAGCTTTCAGTCTGCTGTAAAAAATAATCAAATATAATTAAACCTCATTTGGCCAATTTCTATCAGTGTACCACAGAATATAGCGTGTCTGCAGCGCCATTAAAAAGCTACGTAGTTCCGTTTTATGTTTTCTTCTAAAGCGTTTCCAAAAATTAGCACTTCGTTCACGAAACTTTTGATCTATCTATCTCCATCTATCTGCTGAACACGGCCATTGACTTTTACAAAAACTTGGTTTCACCCGAATATTTTAAATAGTGATAGTCTTTGTGATTTGTACGTGGGTTGCTATTTAAGTTTCTGGTCTAGGTCACTTCTAGCCATTTTAGGACCAATTGGCCTTTGGCCAAAAAAAAGTTTGGACTTTTATCGATAAAAGTTTCATACAACTCTTTTATGTGTGACCACGTTTGATATCGATTAACGATTAATCAAAAATTTACCTCGGCAGAAAAATGGAATTAACTCGTGAACATTTTCGTGCAATCATTTTTCACAACTTTCGACGTGGATTATCACGACAAGAGTGCAACGATGAACTTAAATCTTTGTATGGCGATGAAGCATCATCCTAAAGCACTGTGAAAAATTGGTTTAACGACGAAGGTCGTGAAGGTCGTCCAAAAACAGTCGTTGTGCCAGAAAACATTGATGCCGTGCGTGAACTGATAATGCAAGATCGTCATGTGACATACCGTGAGATAGAGGCATCCTTGGGCATTTCTTCCACCAGCATACATTCGATATTGCATGAACACCTGGGCGTAAAAAAGGTTTGTTCTCGACAATTGGACAATCGCTCAAAAAAAAGGCTCGTGTGGATTGGTGCAAAGAAATTTTGAAAAAATATAATCGCGGTGTTTCAAAAGACGTTTATAAGATCGTCACAGGTGACGAATCATGGATCTATGCTTATGAGCCCGAAACAAAACAGCAATCGACCGTGTGGGTCTTCGAAGACGAGCCAAATCCAACGAAAGTCGTTCGAGGAAGAAGCACTTTGAAGCAAATGGTCGCCTGTTTCTTCGGTAAAACTGGTAATGTGGCGACTGTTCCGCTTGAGCAACGTAGGACGGTCAATTCTGAGTGGTACACCACAATTTGTTTGCCTGAAGTCTTCGGAGATATTCGAAAAACGAACAAGAGAAGACTGATCATTGTGTACCATGACAATGCGAGCTCTCATATATCAGCTCACACCAGCGGCTTTTTGACCACCCAAAACGTCGAATTGATGGGTCATCCGCCGTACAGCCCTGACTTGAACAAGACTTCTTTTATTCCCGCAAACAAAGGAAAAATGCGTGGTCAACGATTTCGTCCCAGAAGATGCTGTTGAAGAGTTCAAAAACCATGTTTTGGAGGTGTCTCAATCGGAGTGGAAAAAGTGCTTCGACCATTGGTTTGAGCGCATGCAAAAGTGTATAAATCTTGCTGGAGAATACTTTGAAAAACAATTAAACCATTTTTGATCATAAATATTCGCGTTTTCATTATTAGGCCAGAAATATATATAGCAACCTACGTATCGATGCATTAATCTTACTTGTTCAGGTTAACTTAAATATTCCTTCGAGACAAACTCGGAACTGTACTCCCTTAAGACTTTTTAATGTCTCTTCATTGTATGCTTCTAATTGACCATTTCGAGTCCTCAGCAGGGATTACATCAATTACTCTTTCTTTTTGAGTGGTTACAAATCTGACGAGGCGGTCTTAAGTTTTAAATTTACCCAAAATGTTCCTAAAATGAGAACAAACTACAATACTTAAATCAAGTACGAAATACTTAATTGAAGAATTTTTTGTACTAAAACGTGTTAGAACAAACGGGATAGAATTTATACCGTTAAATATGATTCGTTCTTGGGTGTACTTAAATAAAGTACGAATCAATCAAACAAGAACGAATCGGAATTGGTTCAAGACCATTTCGTTCTAAAAATAAGGTTTAGAAGAATTTTATACTTAGATCAAGTTTCCTTTTTAACTTTTCTATTCGCAATTTTGTCTTTCTTTCATCTTTTTCTCTCTCTCTTTTGTATGATTATTTTCGTTTTTTCTCTAAAAAATTTTTATTTTCATTTTAGCCTATTTCTGCTTCTTTCTCATGTTTTCCCTCTTCTAGTTTTCCTACATATTTCATTCTGATCAGATCTTTCAAAGGCCTAAAGACCATGAAAGAAGCATCTACCCACCTGTCACCAGGGTCTCTTCGGTGGGATTGCGCTGATAGAGATGTCCACGCTTCTCATAGTGTCAGGAGGCTGGCACATAATACTGACCGCCCTCCTCATGTCCCATATCCATCATGGAGCCACCAGAGCCAACACCAACGCCGCCGCCACCCACTCCACCGCCCGCTGTCGCTGCACTCGTCTTCTTGAACTCCACCACAATGCGTATGCGATGAACAATCTCCTCGTGGATGACATTGAAACACATTGCCGTCAAGGTCATTCCGGACATTATGTAAACGGAGCAAAACCAGGTGGTGGCATTCGATTCTCGTCTCAAACCGGGCAACATATCACCGAAACCAATTGTCGAGAGGCTCATGAAACAGAAGTAAATCCCATCCACTATGGGCCAATTCTCCAGGCGATACAGGACAGCGGCACCAAACACAATATAAATGATCATCATGGAGAAGCAGAGGAGAATGGGTGCCAGTATGCTTAGACCGTGCATGGATCCACGCGATTCGCTGGCACTCAGCGAATCAATATCCCCGCCAATCATAGAGATGCCACCACCACCACCAACGGCACCCGTGGTGCCCGATGTCCCGTCCGTCTGTTTCTCCGGTGTGGCATGATAGACATCACGTACATAGTACGGCTCCTGCATTACTGCCTGCTGTTTGCGTAGCTCTTCCTGTTGACGTTTGCGCTTCATGCGACGCTCCTTTTCCGCCATGCGTTTCTCATCGTAACAACAGTAACCACAATTGGAGCACAGGCAGCAGCACAAGGCCTTGGAGAATACCTCACGTGCCACTTTGGCCAAAATGCTGCCCGTACTGCTGAGATAGACCAGGGTGAGCGGTATACCAAAGAAGGCATAGGCCAGGGTGACAATGCGACCCAGTGTGGTACGCGGTGCTATGTTGCCATAACCTGGAAAAGAGAAGGAAGTAAAGTTAGTAGAGAGCTGAAGAAGCTAAGTATAAAGTCTGACCTGGAAATGAGTTGACCACTCTATAAAACACTAATAAAAACATTTTCCATACAAACTTTTCCAGAAATTTTCTTCACTTGGGACTGGAATTTGTTAAACCCCATTCTTAGTGTCATTGAAGGTGTTAAACAAATTTAACTGTGCAGTTTTTACCGTTTGGTCTGTGCGTTGATGGCAAATCAAGCAATCAGTCAGTCAGGACAAACAATTTTTTAAATATACCAAGTTTCTGGCCTACGTCACTTCTAGCCATTTTAGGACCAATTGGCCTTTTGCCAAAAAAAGTTTGGACTTTTATCGATAAAAGCTCCATACAACTCTTTCATGTGTGACCACGTTTGATATCGATTAACGATTAATCAAAAACTCAACTCGGCAGAAAAATGGAATTAACTCGTGAAAAATTTCGTGCAATCATTTTTCACAACTTTCGACGTGGATTATCACGACAAGAGTGCAACGATGAATTTAAATCTAAAGCACTGTGAAAAATTGGTTTAATAAATTCAATCGTTCGAAGACGAAGGTCGTGAAGGTCGTCCAAAAACAGTCGTTGTACCAGAAAACATTGATGCCGTGCGTGAACTGATAATGCAAGATCGTCATGTGACATACCGTGAGATAGAGGCATCCTTGGGCATTTCTTCCACCAGCATAAATTCGATATTGCATGAACACCTGGGCGTAAAAAAGGTTTGTTCTCGTTGGATCGCACAAAAAAGGCTCGTGTGGATTGGTGCAAAGAAATTTTGAAAAAATATAATCGCGGTGTTTCAAAAGACGTTTATAAGATCGTCACAGGTGACGAATCATGGATCTATGCTTATGAGCCCGAAACAAAACAGCAATCGACCGTTTGGGTCTTCGAAAACGAGCCAAATCCAACAAAAGTCGTTCGTGGAAGAAGCACTTCGAAGCAAATGGTCGCCTGTTTCTTCGGTAAAACTGGTCATGTGGCGACTGTTCCGCTTGAGCAACGTAGGACGGTCAATTCTGAGTGGTACACCACAATTTGTTTGCCTGAAGTCTTCGAAGAAATTCGAAAAACGAACAAGAGAAGACAGATCATTGTGCACCATGACAATGCGAGCTCTTACACATCAGCTCAGCGCCTTTTTGAACGTCGAATTGATGGGTCATCCGCCGTACAGTCCTGACTGGGCACCCAATGACTTCTTTTTATTCCCGCATATCAAGGAAAAATTACGTGGTCAACGATTTTCGTCGCCAGAAGATACTGTTGAAGAGTTCCTAAAACCATGTTTTGGAGGTGTCTCAATCGGAGTGGAAAAAGTGCTTCGACAATTGGTTTGAGCGCATGCAAAAGTGTATAAATCTTGCTGGAGAATACTTTGAAAAACAATAAAACCATTTTTGATCCTAAATATTCGCGTTTTCATTATTAGGCCAGAAATGTATATAGCAACCTACGTAATTGACCAAAAATGTTTAGGCTAAATGTAACCATTTGCTTTGATTACCTGACTACATTTTCTTTCCGCTTTCTTTTCATTCAAATGGACAACATTAGACAGTTAGTTGTTGGTTATAATTTAAACCAAAACACCAGAGGCTAATAGCCAACTTGACGGAAATGCAAAGCAATCCAATTCAGTACATACACACCCACCCACCCAACACACACACAAACACACACACACAGTGGCTTGGCATTTGGGTCTCAATATTGAAATCTTTCAATATCTTTCAATAAAATATGTAGATGCCTTTATCCCATTTTTAGCCAGCAAATTGACAGCGCGCCAGCTGAATTTTACAGCCCCAGTCGGGTCAAAGCCAATATTATTAGTCAACCAGCCAGCCCAAACCCAAACAGACAGACAGACAGATGCGATATATATGTATAAGGGCACAATGTTTTTCAAGTACAAAATAGACCAAGTCTTGAGCTATCGTCTGCTTTGTGACACATTGACATTGGGCTGAGGCGGATTTCATTTAAATTTGCTGTCAACGCAATTACATGCTTAGCGGGAAAGCGGGACGTAGGCGTAGATGGTGTGAAGGTACTCCATCACCAAATCCTCTGACAAGACCTTAAGCGTAGGTGTTTCAATGCTTCAAATGCCATTTCAGTTACTCACATGAGAGTTTCACTTATATACATATATATATTGATTCAATTTCGTCTTTTCTCTGTCTGCCTTAATGGTTCACTTTTTACTTAACTTTGGCTTTCGCGCGCAAAAGTAGGCAACATTTGTTCAATAAAAAGGAAACCCAAAAAAAAAGGAAAACATGTCTCTGTCAGGACCATAAACCACGCCCACACACAGACACACACACACACACACACGTACACATGGCGGTGGATGAAACTGAATAAGAAATAAAAATATCAAAACCGCCGAACAATAAAATTAAGAAATTTTCAATTTATGCATGACACACCTGACGACGATTGACGATTGGGGCAGAGGGGAAGAGGCACATGTGTATACACTCAGAAAAAACAGATAAGACTGTAATATACCCAAGTTTGTATATAACTGATAGCTTTTAAATGCTTTAAAGTGCTGCCCATGGCCGTTGCGGCCGGTGCTGCCTAGCAATAATATTTTAAATAAACTTGATTTGCCTGCATACCAAGTTTGGTGTCTCTAGCTCGTACCATATCTGAGATTTGAGTGTTTAAACTTATTCTACTAACCTTTGTACTTTGGTACAGGGTATCAAAACAAGAATTTTATACTTAAATCAAGTACAAACGGTGTCAATTGTTTAAAAAGAACGAAAGTACTTAGTTCGAAACTCTCAATGAGATTTTGTGAATCACCAAATACTTGATAATAAATGAGAGTTTGTGAATCACCAAATACTTGATAATACATTTTTTCGGAGATATATTAAGAACATTTAATAATATTTTACAAACTATTTGATGTGAAACGTCATTGATTTCGTAAAAATCAATTTCATAATAGCGCATGACGCGTAACGCATAACGCTTACACGGATACAGCATACACAGAGCAATCGCCTGGCCAACCGGAGCTTTTCAATTAAACTAATTGGTAGTACGTTCTAGACCAAATGACCTTTGGTCTTTGGGGTCTTTTCCAACACTAAACTCCCACACAGCTTCACAACATTGTTTGTTTATCAACACTGTGTTTCAACATTTATTTCCAACGCCGTCTTAAACATTTATTCCAACACTATTTCCCAACACTGTTTTAATCATTGTTTCGCAAAATTGTTCCAAACACTATTTATCAACTTTGTTTTCTAACACCTTTTTTCAACACTGTTTTCAACATTGTTTTCCAACACTGTTTTCAACATTGTTTTCCAATACTGTTTTTAATCATTGTTTTTCAGCATTGTTTTCTAACATTGTTTCCAACACTGTTTTTCAACATTGCTTCTAAGCATTGTTTTTCAACACTGTTCATCAACATTGTTTCCGACACCTTTTTCCAACACTCTTTTCCAACATTTTTTTAACACTATTACCCAACACTATTTCCCAACACTGCTTTTAAACACTGTTTCCCAATATTGTTTCCAACACTGCTACTCAACATTGTTTCCCCAACACTATTTATCAACATTGTTTCCCAACACCTTTTTCCAACACCTTTTTTCAACATTTTTTCCAACATTGTTTTCCAACACAGTTTTCAACATTGTTTTCCAACACTGTCTTCAACAGTGTTTTCCAACACTATTTTTATACATTGTTTTCCAACGTTTTTTCCAACAGTGTTTTCCAACATTGCTTATCAACACTGTTTTCCAACACTATTTCCAATTCCGGAATACCAATTCAAACACTATTTTATAACACTGTTTTTAAAATTGTTTTCCAACACTCTGTTTTCCAAACGTGGCATTTCTTACGATAGATAATCTCTTTTTAATCGGTTGAGATTATTATCCAGACTCACTTTTTTTTTTTAAATGTGGACACAGCATTTGGATGCTAGATATGCTCAGTGTAAATAGCATTGAAGTCAATAACGATACATGCTTGAAACAAAAACGATAATACTTAATTCAAGCACACAATTCTCATTTCTAGAACAAGTACTGGATTTTTGACAGTTTCAAGATACATAAATTATATTTCGGACTATTTTAAGAACTATTTGACCTTACTTTTAGGTTGAAATATTCTTCAACCAGTCCCGGTTTTTTTCGAAATAAGGTCACTCTATTTAACAAAATAAGGCTGGAAAATCGTAGGGTAAAAATATAGATATAACTTTAGATCACGAATCTACCGTCAATTTAGTTCATTAGTTCATTTTGTGATGAACTATTAATTTTTGATCTATAGTTCGTTTTTGAACACACACACATATTTACTATGCATACAAAATTCGTGTGCTGAATCCATTTCTTCTCACTTTAGCTTCCACTTTCAAAAGACTACACTTTGCAAAATAAGTGAAAAAATAAAAATTAAAGAAAAAAGAACTATAGTTCAAACACTGACACCTAGTTCTTTTGTTCTCGAAATTAAGCACAACACTACTCTATAAGCAAAGTGATCCAACCAGTTGGAAATCGATATGGTCAGATTCGTGGAATATAGTTGATGCGTTCTGTTGCATTCTTGAATTGAGAACGCGCTTTCTAAAACTTTTCATTATTCCACACGAAATTCTTGATTACAAAATGTTTGTTTTTATGTTACGAATATAAAGGGCGTTTTTTTTCTGAGTGTATCTGCGTGTCTGTGTGACTGTGCCACCTGCTTTTACGTAAGCCTGTTAAGCATTTTTATTGCCTATGCCTGCTTAATTATTTTTTTTTTTGGGTGGGGCTTAAGTGTTTGTTGCGGCTCATTTGTTTAATGTCAATAACTTTGGTCTCTGGGGGGGGATTCAAAGTTAAATCTCTGACAAATTAATGAGAGGAATCAAGCTTTAATGGCAATCGGTAAGCCACGGTGTTCTTTTCTCTCTCTTTCTTACTTGTTCTGGAATGAACAACATTACCTTAATAATACTTTCGAAACGAACAGGCGTATGGGAAAAACGAAATCTAAGGATAATTCTAAGAACATCTGACTTGGCCAGGCTAGCGGTTAACAAGTCACAAATCAAACTTTTGATTTGCTGCAAATTTAATTTTATTATCGATAGATAAAACTTAAACTAGTTTATCGATAATTATTTGATATCATTACGATACACGGTAATTTGATCAGCTGTTGCCTTCCAGCTGTAATTTTTTTCCGCCTAAAATAATTTATTTTTTTCATAAAGTGATTTGCTGTTTTCAATATCAAAAATGAATTTAAAAAAATTCTGAGTCCCAGTTAGGTTTAAACAGTTAGACCTGATCTAATAAAAGCTCCATGACAACGCTTCTTTAGCAACTTTGGAATGAAATTCACTTGATTCACCTTTATTGAAGCAAAACTGAATTATTTTCTGTTAATGTGAGTCCTTGTGTTAGTAAATTTTCCAATATTAACTGCGAGTACCTGCGATCCTAAACAAGGCTGCAAACCTCAAAAATTTTGGAGAAGGTTCGGTTCGAAGGTTCGAGCCCGTGAGGAATCTTTGGGTTCGGTTCGCGGACCGGTTCCTGGATCGTCTGAACCTTAGGTTTTGGTTCGGACCTCGGTTAACTTGAACAATTTTAGTATAAGTCCGAAAAGTCTCATTTCTAGTACGGATCCTAACTGAAAATCAAATAATCTTGCATAGAGATTAAAACAAGTTCGGAATTGCAATGCCATAGTGAAGGAACGAAAAGTAACTGAAAATTCCAAAATTTTTTTCCCACAAACTAAAATCAAGCCCGTGTTGTTGAAAAAAGCCTATTTCGAGTTGCCTAGTGTGACCATATAATCACGCAAAAACGCCACACAATGCCTTTTTAAAACATCCATTTCCAGAAAACTACAATCTCTATAATTAAATGCAATGTATCGAATGAAACTTGAAAACCCGTCTGAAGATCTAATTAAAAAGAATAATTTTTAGTATAAAAAATTTCATAATTTTACGTAAAATAACTCGGGCATATTCAGGTTAAAAACAAACATTCCTGAGTCGGGAAGAGTTTCAGAATTGGAAAGTCCCTAACCATTGGGATTGATTTGAGTCCAAATATCTGTGGATTTTTCCTCTGTAGGGGCACTATATCTTCCTATAGAACTTCATCTATACGCTGACTAAGTTAGCGCAATTTCTTTTATGTCTTCGCTTTTAAATCTTTTCTAAGGTTTTTTTTTTTAATTTTTCAAAGTATGCTCACTTGGACCATTTTCGACGAAATCTATAACATTATTGACATTAGTTCCTTCTTTATAATCAGACTCTTCAAAATTTTATTTTAAATAATATCATTAAGAATTTCTTTCCTTTGTAAAATTACTTATTATTGTGAACCGAACCTTATTATTGGAAAAAGTGGTCCGGTTCGCGTTCGAGGAGTCAAAAATGTAATAGGTTCGGTTCATGGTCCGGTTCGGGGAACGCAAAAATCCGAAACGAACCGGTTTTAGGGGTTCGGTTCCCTCATCCTACATAAAATCGTGTTTTCTTGATTACATGTCCGTCAGCATGCGAAAGTATGAGGTATGTTTAAACTTTTAGCTCGACAGCTTTAAAACTGAGAGACTAGTTCGCGTAGAAACAGACAGACAGACGGAATTGAGCTCAGCTTGTCGTCCTGATCAAGAATGTATATAGTTAATGGGGTCGGAAGTGAATATTTCTATGCATTACAAACTTCTGGGTAAAATTATGCCGAATTTGGTCTGAAGAGCAGTCAGAGGCAATTCAAGAGCTGCCAATGCACCCTGAAATATGCACTGTTTGGTTCGGTTTGTGGGCCGGCGGCATCATTGAACCGTATTTGCAGCTAATAGATGGACCACCTGAGGCGTAGCTGCGGGCAACACTTACATGAAATAATCGTTAAAAAGTAACTGACATTGATATATTGCAAAAATATTTCATTTACTCATTAACTCTCTCTTGAGATCAATTGCGAGTTCTTATTTTCTTTTGTAAATGCGCTGCAAATTGTTGTTTATTTATGTATCATAAATGAAATGAAATTTGACATGTAATTGATATAGATATTTAGTTTTTTTTCAATCAAAAATAAATAATACATTATGATGCCAGTGGAAACTCAATTGAGTTGGAAATCAAATTTCCCACACTAACCCAACAAAAAAAAGAAACAAGAATCTTCTTCAAATATTATATTCATTTTTCCTGTTTGTAAAAGGACAAGTCATATTTTTCTGGGTAAGAAAATACTTACATACATATCAGGCAATTGGCATCTGAACACGTACCTCAATTTAAAATTTAGCTAGCACATAAAATGCCGCCCACCCGCACTCCCCAGTTAGGTCCCAATTTAGACAGTGAGTGGCTTCTTTTGTGGCCAGTTGTCAGTTCCCAGGAATATGCCTGAACTGAATGCTGCGGTGTGCGCTTTTTGTGTGTGTGTGTGTGTGTGTTCGGTCGGTAATTTTGTAGGCTCACCCAAAAAACAAGCCGAAAGTCAAATATTGATAGAGCAAAACAACAAACGAAGCTATTTGCTTAGCCCGAATGGTCGAGACACAAACACACACGCACAACAGAGCGAGAGAGACACGAATTTCCACTTGTGAAAATGCTATAAAATAAAATTTGCAAAAATTTTCTGCTGATCTGGGCAGTTCATGCAAAAAAGCAAATATAGAAGCAATGCCAACGTCTTCGTCTCCGCCTCCCCCATAAAAAGCTCAAATGTGAGTCAGGGAGAGGGTGTGGGGAGGGGGCGGGTCCAGCAGTTTGCAATTGCGTTAGTCAGCAGACTGTTGGGACATTTGTATTAACATGAGTTCCTGCCTAGTCCTCGTCCTTGGCTTATTATTATTATTATTGTTTTTGTGGGTTGTGTTTTGTGCCCTTCCCCCTTTATGGGACATTGTTCTGGGCACCCAAACAAATATGATTATTATTATTATTAACGCTGGCCACTTGATAGAAATTCTATGTTCCAAGCATACCCTGTACTAGAGAGAGTAAAGCGAGTTGATACTGTAGTATAAGTCGAAAAACCTCACTGGAACTTGAATAAAGTTTTGCATAAAGCAGATCATATTCAAATAACACAATTATGATTATGATTATTAATTTTGTCGATTATTGATTAAAAAATTGAAAAAACTAATTTTTAAAGGTAGAAGACCCACTTAATAGATTAAATGAAAGGAAATTCGTACAAATTAAATCTACTTGGCTTTCAGCATTCGGATTCAAATCGCTTAACTTTTGTCATCTAATCTAAATAGTAACCGGGCATATTTGTGTCACTTTCCGTATAAAATCAAACAGTTTTAGTTCGAAATTCACTAGAGATTTGCGGGACATCCCCGATTACACTAGTTTACAAAAATAAAAAAATAAAATTCCCATTGAAGCTGTTATTTTTGTTATGCTGAACTCAAAAATGAAATTCACAAATTTTTGTATGGATACGTTTTTGATTTAGAATTTTTTTTTAAAAGTTTTTTCGGTAGGTACCCTTACATTTTATTACATATCTCGAGATAGAAACTTTATATGTCGTCAAGCAAGGTATTAATCTAAAGCGTGTGCTTGGTTGTGGGTATATTAAAATTGTTACGATGTTTGTAACGCATAGAAGAAAGCATCTCCGACCACATAAAGTATATATATTCTTGATCAGCAAGACGAGCTAAGTTCATTTCCGTCTGTCCGTCCGTCCGCCCGTCCGTCCGTCTGTCCGTCTGTTTTTATGCTATCTCCTCCCTCAATTTTAAGGCTTTTTTGACCAAACTTTGCAAAAAGTCTTCAAGTACACATAGGCTGCACATTTGTCGGAAACGGATCGGATGACTATATCATATAGCTGCCAAAGGAACGATCGGTCCAAAAACTAGTTCTAGTGAGAAAAACTGTTTTGTTTTCCATAGTAGCATCACCAATCGTGGTATATATTAGTTTTATATGATTCCACACAATTCTGGAAAAATTTATCAAAATCAGATGCCAATACCATATAGCTGCCATATAAACGGTCGGTCCAAAAACTAGTTCTAGTAAGAACAACTTTTTTGTTTTCCATTGTAGCGTCAACAAACGGGGATATATATTCATTTTATAAGATTCCACACATTTCTGGAAAAATTTATCAAAATCGGATGACTATAGCATATAGCTGCCATATAAACGGTCGGTTCAAAAACTAGTTTTAGTGAGAAAAACTTTTTTGTGATCAAAAACTGCAAGGGTATTTAAAACAGCCTTCTATTTTTATACACTTGAAAAGTGTATATTAATTTTGCCCAGAAGTTTGTAACGCATAGAAATATTCATTTCCGACCCCATAAACTATATATATTCTTGATCAGGATGACGAGCTGAGTTCATTTCCGCTTGTCCGTCCGTCCGTCTGTCTGTCCGTCTGTCTGATTGTCAGTCTGTCTGTTTCTACGCAAACTAGTCTCTCAGTTTTAAAGCTATCGAGGTGAAATTTAGCATAGAGTCTTCTTTTTACTGCACGCAACTAATATGTCGGAACCGGCCGGATCGGATGACTATATCATATAGCTGTCATAGGAACGATCAGTCGAAAAATAAGTCTTTGTGAGAAAAACTTTTTTGATTTCCATCCTAGCGTCACATAATTTCGAAAAAATTTATCAAAATCGGGTGACTGTAGCATATAGCTGCCGTATAAACGGTCGGTCAAAAAACTACTTCTAGTGAGAAAAACTTTTTTGTTTTCTAGTGTAGCGTCACTAATCTTGGTTTATGTTAGTTTTATATGCTTTCATATAATACAGGAAAAATTTATCAAAATCGGATAACTATAGCATATAGCTGCCATATAAACGGTCGGTCAAAAAACTAGTTCTAGTGAGAAAAACTTTTTTGTTTTCCATAGTAGCGTCCCCAATCTTGGTATATATTAGTTTTATATGCTTTCACATAATTCTGGAAAAATTGATCAAAATCGGATGACTATAGCATATAGCTGCCATATAAACGGTCGGTCAAAAAACTAATTCTAGTGAGAAAACCTTTTTTTTTATCAATGGTAGCGTCTTTCAAAAACTGCAAGGGTATTTAAAACATCGGCGTAGCCGATGTTAGTCTTTTATTTTTTTTTTCATCAAATTTGAAAAATAGTAAACAAATGGACAGTTGGCGATTTATTTGGAGAAACAGAATATAAACAGTAAATTTTTATTTGTAATATACGATTCGTTATTTAGTTTTTGAAATATTCTACTTAATAGCGGATAAAATTACAAAAAATTGTATAGGTTAAATAGGAATCTATCATATTTCATTTAAATTATTCGATTATCTCATTTGGTTTAAAAGTTATGATTTTTGCAACGACTAAATGTAAAACTAAAATGGCGTCATTGTGCGACGGTACAGCGCGATGAGATCCAATTTAATTCGAGTTCAGTGCAAAAATCCTGGGTTCGATTCGATTCGACAAAGTTGACAAAAAAGTTTGTTTATTTTTTTTTCTTTTTATTTTAGAAAATTTAATTGAAGCGATATGATGTGGGTCTTGAAATGTTTAAAGTGTAAGATTTGTCTCATGGACTTAATGGGGGATTGGGGGAAAGCAAACAAGAATATTTAGCACTTGTGGAGAGACGAGTTTAAGATATCCACTCTCAATCCAACGAAATGTGGCCTACTCCAAAGCCCCAAAATTTTATTGGGCGTTTTAGAATAGACAGACCAACGATATCAATACGGAACCGAATACCAAAAACAAACATGAATATAAACAGAAGATTTTACCGAAACACATCTTTCGGTGCGTACCAGAACAGAAACTGAAATACGATTCGGGCTGATTTCCTGTATTTAATATTATTTCTGCTAAATATTAATCAAAACACAATTTAAATAATTATTTAGCTTATTGTGCATTAAACCAGTCGAAGAAAGACATACAAGTCTGAAGTTAATGAAATTAACACAGAGCTTTAACCTACACTGTTTTCTGCCATTTTCACACACTTTGGACTCAAATGGTTCAATTTATCTATCACAATGCCCAAGCAAAAGTCTGGACACAATTCAAGCTCTCTAGGCTTAGCCATTTGGCCTGAGCGTTAATTAATAAGTCAGTAAGACTAAGAGATTTATATATGCACATTTTTATCCAAATGGATACGAAAAAAAATGCATAAATAGCATTTATTGCTTTGGTCACATTGTTAGGGTATCTTGTAGCCCATTTACCAGCTCTGATTGCTCCCTGCCTGGGCTGCTTATGTGATTGTCTTGGGCATAAATGGAAATTTATAGTCAGTCACTACTGTCGCTGGCAAACCATAAATACAGCCTCAGTTTTGGGCCAATCCCTGGACAGCAATAAGACAAGTAATTTACTTGCAAAATAATTTTAAATTTCATTTTCCATTTTCACACAAGCAGCAAAACTTCACTATCATCAATTGCGCATCTTTTGAGTCTATGTATTCCCCGTCTCACCAGGAGAAGGCGATTTCATTTTATGCTCCGCCATTTTGTTATTTTATATGCGTGTGTGTGTGTGTGTGAGAGTTGGGTGGGTCTGTGTGGCATCGATATATAAGCATATTTGCTGCCCTTTTCCATAAAAAAAGAAGAAGAAGAGGAAAAACAAGTTGAAAACCAGGCACCGACCCATTAGGACATAGTTGTTTATGGATGCACTAAGTACTAAGTGGATATTATGGGTTTTAAGGTAATCCTACAGCATACTTAAGTACTCGACCTCAATTTCACTTCGAATTACAAATATAATCAATAAATTGAAGTATTTGTGACTTGATTCGGCTAGCGGCTATTTTATTTATTTATATGTAGTAAATGCGAGCTAGAAGTTTAATTATGCATATTACACTACTTAAACGTGGCAGCAGCAGCTAAGCAGCATTTGCTCGAGTGCTTTAGAGAAATGCATCTCACTCGCACATATATTCGGGCTTATGTTCTTTGTTTTAGTGTATGAATGAACTACATCAGCGAGAGAATGCTGCTAACAAAATTAACAGTCAACAGGTTATAACATGAAATCAGAAATGGTTTTGATTTTACCCAAAAAGACTTATACTTTTTTTTTAAAAAATTCAATTTTAAGCACTTTTGCACGGGACATGTCGCACGGGACATTTTTTTTCCATTATGATTATTATGTAATTTCAGGTGTTCTTTTGACAAAATGATATATGAACAAGCTTAGTAAAAAAGTTTTTAGTCAACTGAAGATTTCAATGTATTCATTTTCACATAATAACAAAAAACAAATTTTTCAAAAATACTGGAACGTCCTTCAACTTTTCTCTCCACCGTTTCCAACTCTCTTTATTTTTTTCGCCGAGATCAGAGTCTATTAGTGAGCTCTACAAGCAATTCATTGATGTCATTTAAAAACTGTTTTGATTTTACCCTAAATAACTTTTTTCTAAATTCAATTTTAAGCACTTTCGCACGGGACATGTCGCATGGTACTTTTTTTCCATCATAACAAAATTTTATTTATGTTATTTTAGTTACTCTTTTGAGGAAATTATATATAAATAAGCGTAGTAAACATGTTTACAAGTCAACAGAAGGTTTCAATGTATTTATTTCCAAATAATAACAAAAAACAACAATTTTGACAAAAAATATTGGATCGTACTTCAACTTTTCTCTCCATCGTATGCAGCTCTCTTTAATTTTTTTCGTTGCCGTTTTTAAATAAAAAAAATGAAACGTAAATTTCCTTCATGTAAGAAAAATTTTTAAAATTCGCACTTAATATGTCGCACGGGACCAACTTTATATAAGTACCAAAATCACAAACCATCTAATTTTTTATCATAATTTTTTTTATTTAAATTTTATTAAAAATCTCTATTTGTACTCAATATTGGATAAGCCTTCTTCATGTACTTTCGACTCACAGATAACAAATGTTGTTTTTCAATGTTGCACGGGACATCGAAATATGCGTTGATGCAAATCAAAAAATTACGTTTTTTTAGCAATCGCATTTTTTGACTCTTTGTACCCTTGAAAAGATTTAAGAATACAAAAGTCAATGCATAAAGACTGAGACTTAGTAACTTTTATCAAAACAAAAAGTGCTAGGGAAATATCAAAATTCGAAAAGTTGCGCTAGCGTGACTTTGCTTTTGAATATCTTCAAATGGGTTATAAATAAATTTAAAATTGGTTTATATTAGTAAAATTTAACTGTTTTCCTACGAAAATATCATAAAGCAAAGGGTTTTGAAAAACTTTAAAATTTTTGGTCTTGGTGGACTTTTC
Organism: Lordiphosa mommai; assembly: GCA_018904225.1. NCBI lineage: Eukaryota > Metazoa > Arthropoda > Insecta > Diptera > Drosophilidae > Lordiphosa > Lordiphosa mommai. Next base: position 9,914 of record JAEIFT010000340.1, on the reverse strand, counting down.
GGTGGAAATGTCCATATATAATTTTTACCTTCATTCCAGCAGGTATTATTCCCAAAAATTTGTGGATTAATTAAGGACTTAACATAAGTACATAAAATTAGGGTAATTCGTAGTACAAATTTCGTACCTCAATTAAAGAGCAAAAAGTGCATAAAACCTTTAGGGTTAAAAACCATGGCTCTGGTTCTTTTTTAGTTAGTTCTTTTAAAATTTTTGGACAATTTTTGGCCTTATTAGGCAACTTATTTTATTAGGCTTATGTTCCTAATAAAAGTCTAAACTATTGAAACGATATTCAGCTTAGTATGCTCATTAGAGGTGGAGAACTATCGATAGTCGGCACCATCGATAGTCAACGATAGTTTTTTGAAAACCATCGATAGTCAACGATAGTTTGGTAACTTAAACGCTTATGGTAAAAAATGCATAAAGTTTAAATAATTTATTAAAAAAACTAACCTAAAAATTGTCTTCCGTCACTTTCGGTTTAAACTTTGGCATTAATATTGGGTTGTGGGTTCCGATTATATACATATATGTATCATATCATTTTAAAGAAACTCTGATGCTTGCATTCAAATAATTCTGGAAATCGTATTTTTGGAATCTTCAAGTGGCCTAAGCGTCACCAAGCCGCAGCCTATTAGGCGCGAGCCCCAGGCAAAATAGCAGCCCACGCTCACGCACAAACGTGTGACACGAAAACGCGTAGGAAAACACTAAATTAAGGCAAACTACGGGCTAAATACAATAAAAAAGAGGTTTTGATACCAGGAAGAGATTTTTCTAAGCTAATTACTCGGTTGAATTTATTATAATCAGCACAATGGACTCGAAACGGCTCATGCATGCAAGTTAGTAGTACAAGGGTTATCCCCTACTGAGTCGGTTCAAAAGAAACACATAGCGGATTTAACAGAAGAAACTAAGTTTTCTAGTAGGCGTGGAGCAAATCTTCAGACCTTTAAACGAAGAGTAAAGAAATACTTTTAAATCTCTCGCCTACTAAGAAAACCTCATAAAGTTTGCTTCATCATGTAAATCCCGTCTTAGTCCGCATTTACACGATGAAGTTTCCTTCATGAAGTTCTTCATGAAGTTTTTGTTTGTGGGAAAGAGGTGAAGGGGGGCAGTCGAAACTAGCAAAGCTTCATGACCTACCGAGGCGTGAAGCTTTTCGTTAATTCTCCTTTGCTTTGTTTCGATTGAACTAATGCAGGGTTGATTTGTGGGTTATTTGCTTATCGATAACTCGTGTTCTCAGGCGAATTGAAATCGAACTCCATGAAGCAAACTTCTTCATGTAAATGCGCATGAAGTTTTGAAGATGCTTCAAAACGAAATCGAAGAGAGCTTCATGAAGCAAACTTCATCGTGTAAACACGGACTTAGATTAATTTGACTAATCAACTCTGATGAGATTATATTTGGTAAATAACGTTTTTAAGCGCAATTATTTGTATTTTTTTTTAAGAGCTACCTATTTATTGATGGTTAAAGCTGGCTGGATGGTTAAAGAAAACTATCTAAAACTATCGATAGTGGAGGGCTACTATCGATGGCGACTCGATAGCGCCCAACCATCGATAGTTCTACACCTCTAATGCTCATGTCCAACAGGAAAGAGCCAATGGATGTTTTTTTAAGTCAGTGAACCAGCTTCTTCATGTTTTAAGACCGTTACAAAAGTCAGTAAGAACCATATTTCTAATGGTATTTGGTTGTAATATGTAGTTGAATATTTTCCTGTATCTAAACCGGTTACCAACCATTTTGATTAAGTTGAAAAATGCCAATTCAAACTAGATTAGAACTGAGCTTAAATTGATTGTGAATTTTTTTTAGCATATTCCCTTTTCCACTTGCTTCTTCTAAACGCTCTCACTTAATCAATTGATTTCATATACATGTAAATGCGTGATGTATGCAAGTATTTTGCATGAATCACTTAACAGTTCCTGGACTAAACAAATTGCTGCATTTTCGATTTGAAAATCTCTCGGCACCAGCTAAAGTTCAGTTCATCAACATGCATACATATGTGGGGGCCCAGGGAAAATTACAACAACAACTACAACAGCAACAACAGGAGCCAGCGGGTCAGTCATGCGATGGTGTCAAAAGGTGTAAGGGGTCATGCCCACAGCTTTATGGCTGCACCCGCCCACTCCCACTCACACTCGCCCTCCGCCTGGTCTATTGCTTTTGGTATCTGCAAACAAGAGCACACTTGGCGCTCACCCATTGAAGTAAAACAAATTTCCGTTGGTGGTACATAAAATTTATGGGCCACAGGCCACTTTTGTCTCTCTCTCTGTCTGTCTCTGTCTCTGGTTCTGGCTTTCTCTGGCACTGGCCAGTGGGCACTTACCAATTGTGGTCAAAACGGTCAGCGAATACAAAAACGCTTTGGCAAAATTCCACTCATGTGGTGGTCCGCCACCACCCACACCCACACCGACGCCCCCGCCACGATGATGATGAAAGTGTGTGTGAAGGAGAACAGCTTCCGTGGCTGGATTGTTGCCGTTGGTAACGGCCGGGCCAGGAGCGCCGGGTACGGCTTGTGCTGCGTGACCACCACCACCGTTGGCCACATCGTCGTGTGATAATTGCAGCATAACATCCTCGTTCAGTCTCTTGATTAATTGGTCTTGAAACTTGGCAATTTCAAGTGCGGCTAATCTGCGAAACGAAAGAAAGTACAAAAGAAAAGTTAGAGCGAGGATAAAACAGGAGTTGGGCACGTGTCGTGTCGTGACTCGGCACGAGGCGTGTCGTGTGGCACTAGTTGACTTATTTGTATAAAAATGTAATTAATTAACACAACCGGAAGAAAAATTTCTTCCTAAAATTCTGGATCTATAAACGATTTTAATCAAACTGTTAATTGTGTTAAATCAAATTATATAATTTATTTATATAAATATTTATAATAAAATTCGTGTCGGAGTCGTGATTCGTTTCTTTTGTAATTTTGTTTGATTTTCTTTATTCGGTTGCGATTTTTTTTCAGAATTTTAAAGTAACGAACTCTATATTTTCCTATGTGTAGCTTTGAAATTGAGTTTTAAGCTAATCGGGAGAAAATGGAAAATTTCCACGTGGGTGGGCGTATTTTTGTAACAAAAGGAGTGTGTTTCGTTACGAAGAAAAATGAGAATCAAAATAAGAATTCTTGCAGAAAAATATAAAAAAAAATTTTATTATTATTATTTTATATAAAATGGTGTGAAATAGTGTACCTGTACCAGTCCCAGATCCTTGATCCCAGATCCCTGACCCCAAAAACCAGATCCTTGATCCCAGATCCCTAATCAATGATCCCAGGCCCCTGATACCAGATCTCAAACCTCTGATCCCAGATCTCAGATACCTGATCCCAGTTCCCTTATCCCAGATCACAGATCCTAAATCCATCCCGGATTCCAGATCCCAAAAACCACATCCCAGATCGTTGATCCCAGATCCCTAATCAATGAGCCCGGGCCCCTGATCCTAGATCACAGATCCAAGATCCATCCCAGATCCGAGATCCCAAATCTCAGATCCCTGATTCCAGATCACTGAACCCAAAAACCAGATCCTTGATCCCAGACCCAACAAGACCCAGGCCCTCCGTCCTTCCAGATCCCGATCCAGTCCTTCATCCAGATCCCAAAACAGATCCTTGTCCCAGATCCCCGTCCCGGCCCTGATCCCAGATCCAGTCCACCAGTCCATCCCTGCGATATCCCTAATCCAGATCCCTGATTCCAGATCCTCGAATCCAGATCCCTGCCAAACAGACCGTCCCAGATCCCTAATCAATGATCCCAGGCCCCTGATACCAGATCTCAAACCTCTGATCCCAGATCTCAGATACCTGATCCCAGTTCCCTTATCCCAGATCACAGATCCTAAATCCATCCCGGATTCCAGATCCCAAAAAGCAGATCCCAGATAGTTGATCCCAGATCCCTAATCAATGAGCCCGGGCCCCTGATCCTAGATCACAGATCCAAGATCCATCCCTGATCCGAGATCCCAAATCTTAGATCCCTGATTCCACATACTTGATCCCAGATCCCAAAAAGCAGATCCCAGATAGTTGATCCCAGATCCCTAATCAATGAGCCCGGGCCCCTGATCCTAGATCACAGATCCAAGATCCATCCCTGACCCGATATCCCTAATCTCAGATCCCTGATTCCAGATCCTCGATTCGAGATCCTTGACCCCAAAAACCAGATCCTTGATCCCAGATCCCTAATCAATGATCCCAGGCCCCTGATACCAGATCTCAGATCCCAGACCCCTGATCCCAGAGCTCATTTTGTTACGTACGGAAAATGGAAAATAAGTGAGTTTCATACAACAGTTTTCCGCCCATTTTCCGACTTTGGGGGTAAATTTTCAAAAATTTTAAAATTACTTATTCCCTATTTTTTTATGTGTAGCAAATAGGTTTGAAGATAATTGGGCAAAAATTGTTCCCACCTATTTTACCACAGGTGGGTGGATTTTCAAAAAAAAAGTTAAAACATTTTTGAAAATTTTCATGAAAATTGGAAAAAAATTTCCGAATTTTCTAAAATTTGTATATTCCGTTCGTAAAATTTTGTTGTATGGAGCTTTAAAAATAAGTTTGGAGCTATTCGGATGAAAATCAACAGATTCTCATACAACAGTTTTCCGCCCATTTTCCGACTTTGGGGCTGGATTTTCCAAAATTTTAAGTTAACATACTCTATATTTCTGTATGTAATCTTTGAAAATGAGTTTGGAGCTTATCGCATGGAAACTGAACTTTCGCCTTACAACTCATTTTTCATCCAAGATTGGTATGCAGTCATTGTTGATTTTTTATATAAATCTTTAAAAAAAAATGTTTTTGCGAATTTTTCCATTTTCCTTGGATAAACATAAGACAAAACTATGGTACAAAACTTAGGTTCCCATCTCTAATTGTTTTAGTCAGGTTGGTAGTGTTTGTAGGAAAGAGGGAGGAGATGGCCACCCCCCCCCACCACACCTCTTCCCACAAACAAAGCTTTTACAGAAACTGCTGAAGTTTGCTTCATCGTGTAAACCCGTTCTGAGCAAACTGTCTAAAGCTTTTGTTTGTGAAGAAAGAGGGGTACTGGTGTAGCTTACCCCTCTACACCTCTTTCCGATAAGCAAGAGCTTTTTCAAAAGCTTCATGAAGTTTGCTTCATCGTGTAAATCCCGTCTTATTCGTTTTAGTATTGTGTCCTGCTCACGCGCCCATCTCTAATACACATGCAACCCTTTCCCCATCACTTACTTCGTCCAATTCTCTTTGTATAGAATGTTGAGGGACACCGTAATGTCCCAGATATTCTCAATGGTTCGCTGTCGTACATCATAAGTATCCGGCGATAAGGCAAACTGTGGCATTCCAGCCTCCAGGTCAGCCTCATCCACACCATAAACAAAGTCATTCGATGCTGGGCCATAGGAGATGCCAGCACTGCCATCAAGCCCGGGGGCCAAACCCTGAGCCACTGCAGCGGCCACCGTGTCATTGTCTGTATGTGGTCCTTGGTGATGCTGATGATGATGCTGCTGCTGCTGCTGCTGCTGCTGGTGCGTCGTCTGTGGTGGCCGTTGTTGCTGTTGATAGATGCCGTTCCCATTCCCATTCCCATTCGCAGCCGTCGCCAGTGCCATGTTACGTTTGGTGCTCGCCAAAGTGTGCTGCTGATGCAGCAGGGCCGAGTCCTCATTCTCGATGGTTAGAAATATGAAGGAACCTGCAACAACAACAACAACAACATGAAAAGCAAACAACACAAAACCATCAGCATTATCAACAACAACAACAACAAGAGGGCTAAGGCACACCACCCAGGGGAAAGTTGAGCTGGCCACAAAAGTCATAACAAGGCCAAAAGGATGCTAGCACGGATTGGGCTGCGTTGGTTTGGGTCTGGGCTGGAGGGAACTCATTTGTTTTGATTTTGAAAAGGCTAAGGGCGTTGTATGTTCGGCATAACAATGTGAGCCAAGAACTGGTTAAACTAAGATGTTTCCACCTACAAACAGACAGACAGTAGCGTTGGCTTGTTTATGAGTGTGTGAACAAAAATGAGTGAAGAGAATTTCCAGATTCAATCCACAAATGTACCTAATCTCATAGTCATTGCAAATGCGACGCAAATTAATTAATTTCTGGAAACGCCCGCGGTATTTTAGCCTCTTCAAAAAAAAATGTCTCTGTTCATTTGTTTAAACAACCCTTCCTGTTAAGATGTTGATTGAGCCGCAAATGCTGTCAAAACCAAATGTGTTAAGTAACGAGGTGGTTAAAATCAATTACTGGAGCCAAACCATTTACCAAAACCATTTTCAACATTTTGAAAAGGGAAAAACCTTAGGCGAACAAAGAAGCCAGACGACGACTGCCTGAGATGGCAACATCAACAACAAAAGCCTTCAACATGGGCAATCTAAATGTAGCTGAGTGACGTCAATCAAGCTCACATATTAAGACAAAGGCAACAAAAATAGCCCAATTCGCAGGTAAACAAGCCACAACAACGAGAAGCTATAGTCTGCACACCTGTAGAAAGGCTATCCGGTGTTTGACTGAGATTATTTAATGTTTAAATTTCAAGTGAAATATGTTTCGTCAGAAGAAGAATAAAACCATAACCGTAACCGTTAACCGTTTTAACCGTTAAGGTCCGAATATAAGTGCGGGTTCATGACAAACCGTTATATTTGAGCTGATCTGTATTAAATTTGGTTTAAAAATTTAGGCGTTATATTTGAGAAGAGCTGATCGTGGATATCAAAGATTTGGTAAGTTGGCAAGACAATTCGAAATTAATCGTTTGGAAAAAAAGAGTTGTGATCGACAAGAAAAAAATAAATTGAAGCGATTCGAATGCATGGGTGTAGCTTTGCGCAAATGCACCCTCAAAGTCGGGTAATGGGTGTCAGGGTGGTTTCAAAAACAATTTTTATTTGTGAACCGAACTGAAAATGGAAAATTCACTACAAAATGAATGAAATTCGTTTTGTTAGCTCTACGGGCCAAATGAAACAAATTTTTAATATCGTAAAATCTTTTTTGTTTATTCTTCGATCAGCTCCAAGCTAATTTAAAAAAAATCGAAATAAAAATTCAATAATAACTGCATACGTGGGTTGCTGTTTAAGTTTCTGACCTTGGTCACTTCTAGCCATTTTAGGCCCAATTGGCCTTTTCCCAAAAAAAGTTTGGACTTTTATCGATAAAAGCTTCATACAACTCTTTCATGTGTGACTACGTTTGATATCGATTAACGATTAATCAAAAACTTACCTCGGCAGAAAAAATGAATTAACTCGTGAACATGTTCGTGCAATAATTTTAAAAAACTTTCGACGTGGATTATCACGACAAGAGTGCAACGATGAACTTATATCTATGTATGGAGATGAAGCACTATCCTATAGCACTGTGAAAAATTGGTTTAATGAATTCAATCACGAGCGACCCTCGCTCGAAGACGAAGGTCGTGAAAACATGGCCGAAACATGCCGTGCGTGAACTGATAATGCAAGATCGTCATGTGACATACCGTGAGATAGAGGCATCCTTGGGCATTTCTTCCACCAGCATACATTCGATATTGCATGAACACCTGGTCGTAAAAAAGGTTTGTTCTCGTTGGATCGCTCAAAAAAAGGCTCGTGTGGATTGGTGCAAAGAAATTTTGAAAAAATATAATCGCGGTGTTTCAAAAGACGTTTATAAGATCGTCACAGGTGACGAATCATGGATCTATGCTTATGAGCCCGAAACAAAACAGCAATCGACCGTGTGGGTCTTCGAAGACGAGCCAAATCCAACGAAAGTCGTTCGTGGAAGAAGCACTTCGAAGCAAATGGTCGCCTGTTTCTTCGGTAAAACTGGTCATGTGGCGACTGTTCCGCTTGAGCAACGTGGGACGGTCAATTCTGAGTGGTACACCACAATTTGTTTGCCTGAAGTCTGCGGAGATATTCGAAAAACGAACAAGAGAAGACAGATCATTGTGCACCATGACAATGCGAGCTCACATCAGCTCACACCATCGCCTTTTTGACCGCCCAAAACGTTGAATTGAAGGGTCATCCGCCGTACAGCCCTGACTTGACTTCTTTTTATTCCCGCACATCAAGGGAAAAATGCGTGGTCAACGATTTTCGTCGCCAGAAGATGCTGTTGAAGAGTTCAAAAACCATGTTTTGGAGGTGTCTCAATCGGAGTGGAAAAAGTGCTTCGACAATTGGTTTGAGCGCATGCAAAAGTGTATAAATCTTGCTGGAGAATACTTTGAAAAACAATAAAACCATTTTTGATCAAAAATATTCGCTTTTTCATTATTAGGCCAGAAATATATATACAGCAACCTACGTAATAATCTGCAAATCATTTTCGAGTTCATGATAGTGGCGAAGCGAAGCGTGCCGGGTCCTATGCTAGTGTTAATATAAATGTTTAAGTAAACGCAAAGTTGAATTCAAATACTCGGTTAATTGATAAAGGAGAAGGTTATAAAATACTTCTTGATATACCGAAGTCGGACAGGATTGGCTTTAACTTACGCTCTTGTTTTTGCTGATTACGAGTTGTTGGTGTTGCAGCGCCCTTCCATTAGATATTGGTCTTAAGCGTTAACCAAATTCCCTGTTTAGAGCATAATCTAGTCGTACATTCGTGGCTAAATTTTCAAACGAATTCTTACTTCTTTGTTTTACTATTTGGCAGTATTTATTGTAGTTTTCCAGACAGCTTTACTCTCTTAGATTTCCCATGGCACAAGCACTTTAACTAGCTGAACTTGTATCGCCTTGCAGCGTTTTATTCTCCCCCCTCTTTTTTTTTTCCTCCGCAAACTGCTGTTTCCTCCACTTTGACTTTGCTCGTTCTCATGTATTATTTTTAACTTTGACATGTGTTGGCTTTTGCCGCCAACATCAACTCATCATTTCCCACATACTTACACTTACACACATAGAAAATCATTTTCAGGCAAAAAAAAAAAAACTTTGTCAAATGTAAGCGAAAACTTTTCAAAAACTTGACAAAATGTGCCACATGTGTGCGTGTGTGCATATGCGTGTGCGTATTAGTTGCTAGGCATTAACATTAAATGACTGACAGGCATCAACACGATGTGGGCATCAATAGTAAGGACGGACGACAGGACGACAAAACCCATGTCAGAGTATGCAGAGAACTTGATTTGAGCTGTTGCCTTTATTGCCGGGCGTGGCTAAGACACGCCCACTAAAGACACACACACATATATATATTTAATTTGATAGTATAATTCAACATGGTAGACACAGCGGGAGGAAGTAAGGGATAGTAAGTAAGAACCCTTATCAAATAAGAAGAAAAAATCCATGCCAAATTGAATGGGTCAAACATTTTTTCTTGAAAAGTTTGAGCACAAATCAAAGCTCTCAAAATGAATCAGAGCTTTACCTCTTTAGCTCAGATTCACTTAGTATCTCCTGCATATCTTAATGGTCTAGACTTATTAGTAAGTCCCATCGGCATTTGAATTTGTTAAAAAAAAGTTTAAACCTTCGGAGAGTTTTGTGTTTTAACATTTTAGGACTTTTAATCTTTTTCAACAGTTTAGTGAACTTTATTTTGCTTTTATCGTTTCTTTAAATGTACACACACCATTTTTTGGTTTCACATCTATTTAACACATAACTATTCCATATTAACACAATACAAATTAAACACTAACAAATTTAACTCAACACAATTCTAACATAAAATAGTTCAGCACAAGCACAATTATGTACAAATTTAATATCATAAAATTTGAACACAGCACAATTGTAATAGTAGAAAATTCAACACATTTACAAATTTTAACAAAAAGTAGCTTAATCAGAAACAAATTTAACCTCGCAAATTT